>CM052323.1:3414215-3692249 GCA_028455615.1 Lasioglossum zephyrum | reverse complement strand
GTTTTGTTCCAATTGATAATCTTTGAATGAGTCACGACATGTGAAAATATTTGTATTAAATTGTTTTTGTGTCTGTGCACCCTCTTGTTTCTGACAACTTGATCTTATAATCAATAATTAATCTTAGAATCACTTGATCTTAATATTCGTATTGAGGAGCAATAATTTCCACAGGCGAAATAAAATTGAGAATACAGAGCGACATTGTTCCTAGCATCGCTCGCTGCAGTGTCTGATCATTGCTGACCATTTCCACTTGCAGTGTCGTTCCAAGGTAACAAAACCTTGACGTCGGTAGAATGGAACGAAATATCGAGTATACCTGTATACCTACAATCGTACATAGTTTACTAAAAAGCATAAACCGCGTTTCGAAAACTCTTGTAGGATTTTAGAAGAAAGAGAGCGAACGATCTTGCGATTTGTAGCTGATCGATTCCTGAGCACACCCACGGAACTCTACGACTTCTCGAAATCTTAACACGGTTTTTATTCATTTTAGACCTACAAATGTGAATACCAGACTGCGGATTTTTATGCAAAACAAAAATGTTCTGCATTTACTGGGGGAACCAGGAATAACGTAAAACTGATTTCATTTATTAACGACTTTGTTCCATTAAAAGCAGTATTAAAAATTAAGATCTTTTACTGTTTCATATTTCACCCATCTAATTGCATAAAGATCCTCGGTCTAGTTATTGCCAATGAAAATAGGATTTTATGTTTGGTACCAATAATCTCTTAGAAATCTATAAAAATTGAAAATTCCATAAACATTTACAGTGTAGTAATATACTACATCAGCGTACGTATTTGGTCCGGGGAGTCCTGATCAAAATGCGACCTTGAACGCATTCGAGTATCGGTCAGGGCGTCTCGTTAGATCTGGCGCAATCGGTTCGCGGATCTCCGAGCAAGGAGCCATTTGTACCGGAGAGGAGAGGAGAGTAGAGGAGAGGAAGATCCTCGCGCGAGTGGGGCAACTCTCTAAAATTCGCCACGGACCTTAGCGGACACGCTCATCAGGGATGGAGAGGGGTCGGTCGACATTCATCGCCCCCCTCGGCGTAATCCGCTTCGTATATCCTCTAGCCGCAGATAATGCGTGCTCGCGGTTGATCGGGCGGAGTGTATCGCGAAGGAAAGAGTCCGGACGATGCGATCGAGAGACAGAAAAGAAGAACGACGATTTCGAGACGGAGGACGAAGTAAGAACGAAGTTTGAAAGAAGACGGAAACAAGAGATGGAGGGACGAGGAGGAACAGGAAGACTCGGGACGATAGATAAAGAGAGGGAGAGAGAGAGAGTTCTGTTCTCCTCTCGAGGGCGAGAGGGAAAGGTAAAACAGGACTCGATAGGGTGAAGGTGCGGGTTGAAAGGGGAGGGGGTTAGACGTCGGTGCATAATCGATGATCACAGTCATAATAAATGAAGTATGTCTTGGTAGGAGGTGGGTAGGGTGTAGGTACCTGACGACGGCCCCGGGCGTCCGCAGGAAGATCATCTTCTCCGGCCGTAATCCGAGGTGTGCGTCGCGTATCGCGTATCCGATCGGAATCTCCAGCACTCCCTTGGACCGGACCGAAAGTAGCTAATCATAATAACGTGCCGGTACCCTAGTACCCAGGTGCGTGCACGCCCTGCTACGATTACCCGGCATTATAAATTTCAGTTGCCCTCGACGCGTATAAACTCTCGCTCTCCGCGCCGCGCCGCCGCTTTCCTCCGGACGACCGTCTCCGGCGACGAAGCCAACCACACATGTATACACCTCCTTCCATATTTCACTGCTTTCTCGCTGATCGGACGAGCTCGATCCGCGATCTGCTTGCAGCTGCCGATCAAATCGTTCGAACGGTTTCGGTAAATCGTTCGACTTGCTAGACTTCGGACTTTGTGGTTGGTCAATGACGCAATGACGTTGTAACTTAAGATGCGTATGTTCGTACCCGATTTGAAAATAAAATTCAATGGTCGAATTTTTTGAAAATTCTTTTCTAATTGTACAAAAGCATCTAATATTGAACGTTGTGGACTCGAAGCAGT
This sequence comes from Lasioglossum zephyrum, assembly GCA_028455615.1. NCBI lineage: Eukaryota > Metazoa > Arthropoda > Insecta > Hymenoptera > Halictidae > Lasioglossum > Lasioglossum zephyrum. The sequence continues at coordinate 3,690,199 of CM052323.1, read as the reverse complement.
TTTTAAGTCGAGAATCAAGACATTTCTAGCCCGATCATTTCATTCAATTTTTTTTTTACTTGTTTTGTAGTTACGAATAACTAGTGCGAACGACTAAAGTTTGTCTGCGTCCCTCTGTCAAAGCAAAGCTCGTCTACGCAATGGCGGACAGACAGGTGCCGCGCAGAGCTCGCTTAGCTCATTGAAGACTCCTCTCAGAGTGGTCGGATCGATAGCCTGGATCTCGAGAGTGTGTATCTATGTATGTTCATTAGGGCACGTTTACGTTAGAGCTGCGATAAAAGCTGTAAGAGCGTCGATCGCAGCGATAAACGATGCTCGAAAGTATCTTTTAAATGATCCCGAAGAAGAATGTTTCCTTTAATTTTCAAGAGTATATTGCGCGAATTCTGTTTAGTCAAGTGAAACGCATTCCAATTACAGTTTCCTAATGCACGAGAACACTGACAAAATAGCACGGTATGTTTATTACTGTTGTTAGTTGAAATTTCATATACTCTTTTGTTATAATGCACGAGCATGATGTTTCTCGCTTTCCCGTGTCTCACCAGCGTCTAAGGATAACACGCACTCGATTTATCGGAACACGATAACTATCACGGAGTAGAGTTTGAAACGCCTCTGGCAATACATTGCGGATTTCTCTTCGTGCACGTGTATTTCGAACGAAAACTTGGATATAAATTCATTTCTTGAATATTTTTCCAACTTTCATCCTGCCGCGAAATAAATTATATCACATCGGGTTATCCGCGTGGTTCGTCGTACTTTCGAAACCAACGAACACAATAAACAAACCCGCCAAGAGACTCAGAAGCGACGATTACGTAACGAACATTCTTGGAAATACAATCAAGAGACGTTCATAAAGTATACGGTCTAATATAAGAGAAATAAATTTGAATTATTCAGAAAGGAGAAAGAAGTAGATATTTTTGTCAGATTTCGTAATAGGAATATTTCGAGTAAATGTAGCATTGTATAAAGAGAAAGTGAAGGATCAGGTATTTTGGGAGCGCATTAATGAATCGTATTCTGATCACCGCGATAGGGGCGCACGAACTGCGCAAGAAATTCGATACCCACAATGGACATTGATATCGACAATTTTCGGTTAATCAACCGGCACGTGTTTACCGGAACTAGTTGTGCACACAGCGCAACTATCAGCGGCGAGGTGGGTATTTACCGAAATCGTATTCGACGAGTTTACATCGAAACCAGTTTCGGTGCTTGCAGAGAATACGCCGAGCGCTCAGCGACATTTCGATCAAATTACGCCCGGGTACGCATCTTATTAACATATTTGTAACGATTAATTGATAATACATCGGCAGGTGTTATGAACAAATATTTAAAAATCAATATTAAACGCGGTGTATCGCGGCGGCCGCGGTGAATCGCAGCTTTAACACGTATTTAACGCGCAATCTGAACCACAGATCAGAATATCCCGATGAAGCACGCGGAAACAGCGGAATTTTTGTCGGAATCGGTTCGCCGAATTACCGAATTAAATTATCGCTGGACTGCGGATGTTTATGCAATTCTCGATTCTTCCGGAAGATTTTTAAGAAGGGAGAATCAAATAAAATATTATTTTCCTTTCTGAAACAAATCAAAATTGTAATAAATTCTGTCAAATGTTACATTCTAGCAGTTTATGAAAATTATCGGAAGACATAAATTACTAATATTCTGCATCGATTGGAGGAAGCAGGAGTTAGATAAAAATTAATAGTATGTTTCCGTTGAAAACAACATGTAAATAATTTTTACTGTTTGTTAGAATTATTACACATTTGCTTTTCCACGTTTTTCAGACGATTTCGAATGATATCACTGATCGTACAACGCGAAGTTGTTGCGATAATGCGATCAAACGGCTACGTTTCTCGTGGTATATTCCTTAATAATTGAATTAGTCCGGGAGCCTGATAAAGCTTCTCTAAAATGACAAGATTAATAAACGGAAAGTAACTTCTTCGCAGTAGAACGTTCTGTACACGATAATGCACTTTTCGAGGAAGTAAAAGTCTTATGAAAGAATCCACGAAGATGTTTTTTATTAGGTATACAGCTAGATGGGGTACGCAGTTTATTACATTTTTCCTGTACACCGTGTTTGAAGACCTCATAAAACTGCTTCCGAGTGAGAGAATAAAATGCAACAGAGCAGCGAGCACGAGAGAAACAAGAAGAAGAAATTCTTCTCGCAGGTGGGGTAGAAAGTTTCCCGGAGACTATAGAGTACTATCAACAACCTGATCCTTTGAGGTTTCGATCCTAATTGCCCGTCTGCCAAACATCGCAAAACTCTTCTAATTCGTGTACATATACCCACCGAGGCGTTTATTCTTCTAAATTAATTGATTCGTTATTGTAGCAAATTATACATTTATATCATTCTTCTTCATTTTATTACACTGTTCAAATCATAATTGAAACAGTTTCTTGGTGAAAACGTTGTTCTTGGACTTCTTGGAACTCTCTTTAACTAAAACAATTGTGTACCATTTTTCTGTTATATTCGACTGTCTATGTATAATTATTTCTTATATTTTCGTACCGAATAAACGTATTTAATATTCAGAATAATTTATTGATTTAACAGTGGAGAACATTCAAGATGAGCGATTATATTTACGAGTTAAAATCTCTAGAATTTAGTGTAACTTCTGCGACTGTAAATCGCGATTGTACAATCCCCTTGAAAATCCTCTTAATATTTACCCTAACCATTTTTAACGAACTGGTCCACGAAGGATTAAAGAATCATCATGGTAGACAGATAAATAAAATCAACACGAGACTCACTCGTTCGTTGCTCGCGAGCCAAGATTATTCGTAAGCGAAACGTTAGACTGTGTCCGTGCCCAGAAGGTATATTTGCACAGCAAAGGGTTGAAATCTTGCCGAGCGCGACGTGACGTACCGGTAGGAAAGTGTTCGAAATCGGAGAAAGCACAGAGAGTCCAACAGAGTCTCTTATCGCGTTGACCACCGCGCCGTTTAATCTCCGGTTTGTGTTAGGTGTCCTCTTCGGTGTCTCTAGATGTCCTTTTTGACTCGTCCTTGCTCTTCTACGGCCTCCTACGAGGTCGTAGAAGCGCGACGATGACTTTCATGGTGATTTACGACTGCCGCGCGCGAACCAAACAGCCCGAAGCCGCTCCGAGGCGAAACGACAGGGACAGTCCATGAAAGAAGTCCATAACACCGGTGCGTGTAAACACCGTGGCGAATAAGTACCAATAGTTAGCATGCTCGTTAAAGATCGACGCTCGCGACCCCTCCTCGATTGCGTTCTCGATCCTTGAACCGTCCTCTTGAATTTCCGTCTAGCTCGATAACGAGATGCCACGTTCAACCCTTCTCTCGTCGATGCTGATGCACTTTCCATCGTTCGACCCTGGGTTCAACCCTCCGTTGTTCGAATCGTTAAGTTTTTTCTGAGACGTTCTACCTACTCTATGAATAATCAAATCAACAAAAAGTGTCTCGAATTTACTAGATATGTATAACTGTGAAAGTAACTATGAATTATCATTACATTACACATAATTATGAAAGTGAACTAAGTCATAGTTAAAGGAAAAGGATATGAACACTAAATGAATTCCATATAATGTTGAATTAACAAGCATTATCTAACGGTTACTGTATATATTACATTGAATTAATTCAGTTTGGAATAAACTCATTTGTTTTAAATTTTCACATGTCATAATTAAATATACATAATCCAATGAATCGCATTATTGCAAAATCATGCACTATTTATAATCGTATTGATTTTTTCATTGAATCTTTGCAAAATTTTAAAATGCAACTACGCAGAATTATACGATAATACCTATCGATTGCATCAGTATTATATTATTATATTTTGTTTTTTTTTCTTTTTGTGCATGTCCCTTCTTTCTTAATAGACGAGTAGTCTTGTATCTTTTTCTTTTTTTTTCGTAAACAGTTATGTATACAGGCTTCAGTCCGTCTAAAATAAATAATAATAAAATAAGAAAGAAGACTTTCCTCTGCAGAATTTCAAAATTAATTTATCTTTTGAATAAGTAGAACACAGGGTAGCCGAGACGAAGTCTAAGATAGCTTTTGAATCAATTCTACGCGATGTTTTTTCGAAAAGGGATGTAATGAATCGGGCAAACATGGCGTAATATTTCGATCAACCTGTGGGAAGTTACGAAAAAATAAACTGCTGTAATGACGCAGTAGTTTTTGATCAGGATTTTATTTTCCCGTGGTCTAATCTCCATGCGCAACAACTGTTCGCTTTTTAAATGAAGAACGCGCGCTAAGACATTATGACCGGTCGACTGTTGTAATTACAGCGTCGGAAGTGTAATGTCTTGATAACTCATGCCGATGCCAGAAACTGGTTTAGAAGCTGTATAGATCGCCGTGCCGTATGTTTAACTACTTTACGACGGCAAAACTAATAGCAGATCACGGTGTATTTGCGGCGTCGCGTCGAGTCGCGACGATTCGCACAGGGATCGAGGAACCTTCGTTTCATTTGCTCCGCTGCCGTTTGCGAATTCTATACAAGATAAACGAGACGGGCAAATTATAAGCCGCGGAATATATTTTACCAAAACAACACGTACGTAATTTGCTTACGCTCGCGATATGGTCGCCCGCGTATGAATAATTCGATTACTCCTGGAAATTCTGCATGATTCACTTTTCGCGCGGCCACGCAAAAAGTTATCGCGTTCAATCGATCAATCCGATTATTAGTCGGCGAATGTTTACGCAATTTCCACCGATCGCCGCGGAATTTTCAATTGATTCACGCCCAATCAATGTTTAATCTTTCGGTGGTAGGAAACGTTTTTATTTTGTCTCTTAGCACTCGCAAAAACTTAGCAAATACATTACGAGAAATTTTTATACGAGTTATACGACAAATCGACAACTAATCTAAAAAATTCTTTGTTTATACATCCGCAAGAACGAGACTGCAGATTTCATGTATTTTTGCAGCGTCAAAGCAGTTGATGCGGAACATTTTTGTTTCCCATGAATTTCGACAGGAAAATAAAATCGCGTGACGCATACCTGGATATCCGGAAAGTTTCGTAATGTTTCGAATTTCTACGATATTTTCGTGGTTGCGGGTGAATTTTTTCTTTAAGCTTGCGGACTGTCGTGTGGAAAATGGTTTTCCCTGCGAGGAACGTTTCCGAGAGGGTAAAAGGAAGGGAGCGGGGTCAAGTGAAACAGGAAATGGCACTCGTTAACAGAGAGCGGCGTAATAATGGCGGTAATAAGAATGTTGGTTGGTCGGGAGGCCACGAGGGAAACATTCGGAGACGAATTGAGGTGATTTCGGCGAGCAGAGGGCAGAGCAGACGGACGATCCACGCCGCGCCGCGTTCTATGTATAGCCTCCGCGCCGTTCTCTCCCTCGGAGAGGGAAGTTCTTGGCGAAACCCCTCGGCGAAAAGGGTTTCTAGCTCCTGGTGATTGGTGTAAGTTAGCCCTCTGGGCAGAGAAAACGGTCTCGCAGGCGCATGCGCCAGCCACGGGGATCCCCCTTTGCTTTAGGGTTAGCCGCGGTCCTCCCTGCGGCCAACAGCCCAGGATGACACGCCCCGGGCTACCAGATCAATAAGATCCCTTATACCTACCAACCAACCTACCTACCTCTTTGGTTACGCCCTGAGATATACGCCGGTTTAAATTTGCAATACGTAGGTACCGAGAGAGCGAGAGCGAGAGAGAGAGAGAAGGGGAGAGAGAGGGAGAGGGATAGAGCGAGGGTGGGATAGAGATAGAGAGCGTGTATAGAGCGCAGCATCCTTTTGTACCTTCGAGAACTCCAGGGGAAACCATCTTCTCGAGTGTGTCTCAATGGGCTGTGATGAAACTTTGCTCGGCCGGCGAAGTGTTAGAAAATATTGTGCAAATGGAGACTTGCCGGGATGCCACAACGTATGCCGCGTCGTCTTGTCATAATTTTGCGAAATAATAGGCTGTCCCGTGGTCTGGACTGGTCGAATCTCCACCCTTGATCGAAAGAAACCGAGCGTTCGTCGGTGTAAGTATTCGTATGTTTCACGTGGAATATATTTTTGTTATCAACCCTTTGCACTCGAGTGGTGACTCGAATGCGCCACTATTTATTATTGTACCATTATTTAAAATATTTTTCGCATTATTTAATGAATTACTAAACGTATTTAATATTTTAATTAACTACTGAAAGTATTGTACGATGTATTATGTACAATTTTATAACGATAAAATTTAAAAAATCATATGAAACGAAAATATTTCAGGCCGGATCAGAAATTGGATTTTCGAATTAGTATAGTTGCATATCCAAAAGGTTAACCCTCATTCGTTCCTGATGTCAATGTGACACAATTTTCCCGAAATTAACTACACTGTTCTGTTATTTGTAGGTAAATTTTTTTAATACGAAACATAACTGAAAAGCGTACAATGTAAATGTTAACTCATCAATTTGAATCGAAAAACGTTGTAAAATAACTGTTTACCTGGTTATTTTATCGATTTTTTTATCACCGTGCAAAGATTAAAGGTATGCAATAACGTATATATGTTATTTACAATGTACCACAAAGTAGATTAAAGGCGAAAAGAAAATTCCAGTTGGACCCTGATTGTTGATATCGGTGCAATAAACATTTTGCATAAAGATCTGCTGTCTAGCGGAATGCAAATGATAAAACTTGTTGTTGTCATGTGGATTGGTAGGTAGCATAATCATATTTGCCTCTAATTAGGTGCTGGAATAAAAGGGGGAATGAAATATAAACTATTTCAATATTAAGAAATTAAATGAAGTATTACGTAAAAATGCTTAAACTTTTTTACGGATCACCACCCTCGATCAAAACTATTCAGGCAAAGAAATCGAGCGTTTGTCTTTGCGAGTATCTGCACGTTTCACGTGGAAAATATTTTTGTTATTAATATCATGCAACAACGTCAATATTGCATTATTTAGAATGTACCGCAACGCAGATTATACGCAGAAAGAAAAATTCCACTTGGTCCCGCTGTTTGTTGAAATTGGTGCAGTAAACGTTTTGCATAAAGATCCGCTGTCTAGTTACTGACAAGGTAGAACGCCAATGATAAAACTTGTTGTCATTAGCATGATTCCGCGAAATAATAGGTTGTTGCGCACCGGAGAGTAAAACATGCTCGCAATCCAACGTCGACAAAAGAGAAGCAAGAAAAATCGGTAGTACAGTGGCGTGACTGATGTTTGTACGATAGCTCCGCGTGAAATGACCATTCGTGACGAAAATGGTGTGCAAACTATCAGAAATATAATTACCGTTGTTTTGCCGGAGAAAAAAAAGAGGGAGACGGTGGAAATGGAAAGGGAAAAGTGGGGGTGGAATGAAAAAAAAGAAAGAAAGAAAGAAAAGAAGAATAAAGGTGTACGCGTGGAACAGAGAGACCATCGTTAAAAAGATGAGCGTAGAGTTTCGGGCACAGTGATGACCGCATCTCGTTAAAAGGCCTCCCTTCCAATTTCGCCAGCTCGATCTGAAATTTTCTTGCACGCTCGCGTGCACGCCCTGGGCTGTCACGATTCGGAACCTAACTGCCGCGTTCGTACAACCGATTCAGGAATTCCTCGTAAGGTAATTTCATCTTTGGAATTCCTGTTTTGACCGTACGCATACGTTCCGTACACCGAAAGCTATTCATTTGCAAGAAAGCATCTTAATTTCGGCTAGCAACCGCTCGTAGCCTAGCAGTGGCTCGAGAAAATTCCTTGAGGCGATCGAATGGTCGATCACTATGCAAGCCTCGCAATTTTTACCATGAAAAGTATCAACATTAGTGCGATGTACACTAGCTTCTTCCCGATTAAGTTTCACCGAGGTTGCAGCAGTCTCCACCGCTGCGTAGAATTTCGTACTCCACTTTCTACATTACTGGTTATACGTGGAACTTTGCACCACTCCAACATAAATAAATATTTATTCCGTGAAACAACAACTCTAATGCAAAATACATACTTGCTAGTGTGTTCGACATCTGTATTTATGCTTGAAGCACTAAATTCAATGTTTCTTTTCTTTCTTGCAACTTGTAAGCGTCTTTCAAGTATCAGACTTTTCAGTAGAATGTTCAGACAGGAACAGAAATGTGTAGGAAAAACGATACGTTTGATGAGAATAGAAACTGCGAGGTAGGCAGGGTGTATATTCATGAATTGAAATTAAGTAAATCTCATCAACTGTTGATACAGGAGGCGTGTAGTTTGTAGTAGCAATAAAGAGCGAGGGGATAGTAACGTTCTACGAAACGGTCGAAGGAATTTCATTCATTGGTTCATTGGTCAGGTAGCCGATCAGAAATCTACCCTCTGGACTGCCCCCAGGTTAAATTGGGTCGTCGACCAGAACGATGGAACTGGAGGCATTGAATGCGTCCGCGTGGTCAGCAAAGATCGGAACCGTGTAGTCGTACAATCAGCCGTTACCTGTGAAAATAACATGATTATGATTGGCGCGACCTGCTCGATAAATGGGGCCGCCATTTACGGGAGCTGACAAAACCGAAGAAAATTTAACGCGTTCTATGTTAGTCCACCGTTGTAATATGTTCCTGGCACACCGTTCTTCGTTCATCGTTAATATTCGATTTACAGAACAGTAAAAATTTTTAAAAAATCTTTCCATCGTTTCAATTTTGAAATGAATTGTACTTTTTATTCCTACTATTTATTGATTATTAATAGACTGCGGATCTTTATGCAATTTTATGTTTCATCTAGTCAATTTTCCTATAATCCGCAGTCTAATTATTAATCTGATAGCATTAGAAATACCGATCAGAAAATTTTGATGTTGCTCCTCTGCCAATCTAATGCATTATGGCTTCTAAAAATATTTTAAATATGCTAGAAAATTATATTTCCCCAGAATTGAATACGATTTTTATTTATAAAGGCTACTACCACTGAAAATAAGATTGCACTTGTCTCCACAAAAATTAAAGATTGCGTAAACATCCGCAGTCTAGTAATTAATCAGTCTAATATTCGGTTCCACTAAAACTGTTTGACAACGTTACCGGCTGGAATTTATGACGACGTGGATTTCTCTGAACTCGAAGAGTCGTTGATTTATTACTGAAAACGCATTCTGACAAAAATATCAAGAGTGTACCCCGAGGAAACGGTAGACATCGCGTTACTAGATTTTTCCATGTTATTTTTTTAATGAAACTTTGCTCAATAAAACTTCCAAGTTTTAACGAAGCAGACATTCTCGAAGTTGATCTTCTTCGGAAGCCATGGCGGATTTTTAGAGATAAACTGTTTGTCTACTAGTACTAGGGTTAATCTACTCGGAAATGCTAGCAATTCGAGCGAACTGAAACACTCGAAAAATCGTACATCAATTTACAAAAATTGTTATACTTTGTCGGAAAACATTCAATCGCAACGAGTATCACAGAATACAACCGTGCTCCACTCTCTGAACCTGGAAACACTTTTTTGAACCGTACGTCGCGCACAAAGTATTCGGAAACATGTTTCGTTGTAAACAAAATCGCGGCACTGTAAGTACTCTAAAAGCTGTTTTTCGACCAGCGAAACGTGTCCCATCCTGGAAATCCCGTCATGGAAAACAGCCTTCCGCGGGGGCCGCTACTTCCACGTTCGAGAAAATAAAATACATCGGAGCCAACAGCGACGAGAAGCAAAAAGGGAGCATGAAGACAACACTTGGAGGAGACAGGAACGCCGGTAGAGCATCCATCAATCGAACCGCATCTAGAATTGCGACTCTGGAAGTTCGGCCGGGTCTTTTGAAGCCGATATCGTTCGGCGGGATCGGAGCCTGGCGAAGGGAGGGGCTGGAGAGGAGTAAGGGATAAAGAGTGATCCTTTATTCAGAAAATAAAATCCTGGCGATACTATCCGGAGCCTTATCCACGGCGCAAGCTTGCAGGCTGGCTCGGGTGTGGGACGACCAATCGACTGCGAGAGGGGCGTATCACGATTACGCGCGGATCTCTGTTCGGAGAGCGGGGATTGGGCCGGTGTGGGCCAGGATCGACCAATAAGATCGCGCCGGGCCGTGATGCTGGGCCCGAAGGCCCGTCCCAGTTCCCACCCCGACGAGTTTCGCCGACGAGCGGCGTCTATCTGGTAGCTAAGGCCCCGCGGGCGCAGTAACCCTCGAGTCTTCCTGCGTGTACGACGGTTTAAGGCGAACACTCATACACAAAGCTCGAGATATCGGAAAACAATATCCTCCGTACCGGTAACTCGATAGATCTCGGCTTCTTGCACCTTCCTTTCTCCTCTCTGTTATTCACTCTCTCTCTTTCTCTATCTCTCTCATTCTCTGGCCTCCTTCTCCCTCTTCTTCTCTTCCTCTTCGCTGGACCCATCGCTCAGACCCACCCTGTCGCCTCTCTGTCCCGCCGGATCAGACATTGTCCTCTTTCGCCGGAAACTGGCCCTGCAGAGACTGGTAGCCGGCACAGCAATCACGCGAAATTTACAACCCCCGCAGTACGTGCACGCGTGTCGAGGCCAGTGTTCGGGCCCAGTGACGTTTACCGGTGAGGGCCCGTAGTCGCGTGCACCTCCAGAACGGATACAGCGTCGCAGCGTCTGGTGACAGTGAACACACAGAGGTCCTCGAGCCTCCTCGGTGAACCTGTTGGTGGGCCTTATCAGGGACCTGTCGATCGAACCTTTTGGATTTTTCGGTAGTGGTGCGCGAACATAGTGGCGAGTGAATTTCTAGACGATCGTTATCCGCGATGATCGCGCCCGTGTAAATCGGTTCGCTTGCAGAACAGTCGTACTGGTTGTCCTCTTCGATCGGGAGAAGTGTCTGTTCGTCCCTAATCGGTTTGTTCCTCCAGAGACCGGATGCCGAACCTAGACTACTACAACACCGCGAGGATGCATCAAATGGTAAACTCTTTTCAAGATATCGTTGGGAACGAGGATGCTAACACCGGTGGTACAGACTGATACGAACGTGTTGAATAGGATCGCTTCGGTTAGGGTATCGATGTATTTTTATGTTCAGTTTAAAAGAAATCCTGGGAAGTCCTGTGAATTTCAAACTTGCTCCTAGATGGAAAACATAACTTGTCTACATTTTTCTATCAGCTCTGTGCCAACTCCCGAGGTCCCAACGATACTTCTTGCACGTCTCGAAGCTTTTTGCGCGTGGTTACTTGAGATTTTACGATTCTCTGGCAAGATGCACTGCTAACAGCGATATATTCCATTCCGATTGGAAATCTTTAATTATGAAAGTGGTCCAAATGAAATTGAATAATTGAAATTCAATTTAATTTTTATGATGTCAACATTATATTCAATTCATTCAGTGTTAATATCCTTTTATGACTTGTAGACCACTTTTATAACTCTGGGCTAATATAAGTGCTTCTTCACTCGAAACAGTTGCAAATATACAAATAACTAAATCTAACTATCGTCATCAATCAATTTAAAATGAAAATAAAATGGTTGAAATATGAAATGGCGTGGGAGACCAAAGTCAATTCTCGAAGTGTCTAATTTTGAAATGAAAGTTGAATCTTGACAGTGTCCTGTATAGAAAGTTCGAAACAGAATACGTTAAAATTACGGAAGTTTTAAAAAGCGTTGTCAAGCGTCTGGGTTTCGGAGTTGTTAGCGACTGCAGCGCGTTGTCGTTTCTACCCGACATTTTTGTTTGTGACGTGGAAATGTAAGTACGGTTAGAATGACGGGGAAGAAACTCCCTTTTCATCAACCGAATAGCGCACTTTCTCAATCCGTTGAGAACTGACTGACGGCAGATGCTGAATACTCGCGAATCCTCCGAGGACACACCTTAAAGCGTGACTAAACCTTCCAGTCGTTGCAAATAAAATCGTTTATCAAATAAACGTATCTTTTGCACGTCTCAGCTGGGTATGCATCTATTCCTGCTTCGTGAGTTTCTCTAACTCGGTTCGAACACGACAAAAATATTACTAGACAACGGATCTCTGTACGAAATAAAATGTTTATACATTGTTTGCATGGAAATGAAGCTGAATAAAGATTCATTTCTTGTGTAAATATATCATTTTAATCGATTGAAAATAAGCTCACCATATTTAAACATTTTTAAAATGTTTTTAGCTGCTTCTAGTTATCACATAGAATTTCAGCGTTCTAAACTCCACTATAAACATTCATTGAATAAATCTTTGTCTATGTAAAGCACTAATTGCACACGCAGTTTATCTGTCACATACCGAATCGTTCAGACAAGTATCTCTAGTGCACACTATTGCGATTATGCAACGCAGTTAACATTATGCACAAAGCACTTTCTAAAGGTAATTAAAGTTGAGATGTTCATTAATAATCGGGGAGTTTAGATCTGAGTGTACAGGAGACATTGCTCGAATCGTGAATAGGTCGAAATATTTGTAAGTGTTGATTGATATTTTTGTATAAATATATATATAATACATGTACTCTTTAAACTGTTACAAATCAGATATTGTTTGATGAAAATAACCTAGTAGACAATTCATTTTTCCATTTTGTCCAATATGAGTTTATATTTATCTTATCGTAACGTGTGTGTGTATCAAACGTTCATATCTTCTTTCTAATCTTTGATATTATATGTACAAGAAGCGTATTCTCTTTGTTATTTGTTTCCTGCTGTCTCTGTCGACTCGCACGAGCTAAAGAAAGGAACGAATTATTTTCAGTTTCTGCATAACATTTACCAGGGAAGTGCGTAGGATTTTTAACGAATGCTGCGATTTTTATGGAATTTGTACGCTCTCGAAGGAAAGGTTTCATTTCTCAAACTATAGTTCCTCAGAATATGTATAAAATGAAGATTCTTGTACAAAAGGATGAAAATTGAAATCACTCACACCAGCAGGTTTAAAAATCGTGAGAACAGGCTTTAGTTAGATGCTGCTGTCATATAAACTGAGAAAACTGAATTTGTCTTTATTCGTTGATCCCCGAATAAGGAACTCGTCTGTTTGAAAGCCGAAATTGATGCATGATCGAGAAGCCGTCGCGTCGGGTCGCGCCGCAGCGTTCGATAGCTAGAAGGAAATCGGATGGGCCAGTTATACGGTGGAACGCATCGTCCATTCATTTCCTGCTATCTCGTATCTGAAACGTACACCTGGCCGCAGGTAATAAACCGCTACAATGGCGTTACGACTCACAATTCGTCATGCGCCCCGGGGACGCGTTTAAGTGAAATAGATACGTCATTCTTATGGAATATAAGTTCATAAAATTGAGCGGTAAATCATCGAGAATTTCTTCGCAACGCCGCGCGCATATTTGCGCTCGTGCGCTCGTGCGCGCGAGCGACTGACCGACCAACCGACCGATGCTCTTCGGCAACCGCAAACCTCTCTGTAATGACAGGCTTTAACAGCGACTCGTAAAATCTTGCCACAATGGAATCATTCTTGGGGATCGGTGCCTCTATTGCGAGGCCTGAGTCGTCCGACTGAGTCACAAGTTCATTGGCTACGGTTCGTTAGCGTCGTCAGCCTTGAACTTGAAATTTGCGAAACTTGTCCCCCAAGAGAAACCATCCAGTGTTATTTCTTCTTTTAACATTTTCCTTGACGATGTGACCGATCGTACATATCTGGATATTTGTAGAAAATTTACGTTTTCGTATATGGATTATCAAGAGCATCCTTCGCTCGAGCTGTCTCCTATTGAAATTCTCGGAACCCACCGTAAACAGAAACGGAGAGAGACATCATCAGGGAAACAGTTGAACGTCATCAGTATTTCCTACAACAAATTTAAGAATTTCTTGAAACCTCCTCGAGGAACATTATTTCCTTTTATTTGTATATCTTCCTAATGCTTCTGAACTCGACTATTATAATTCGAATCAATATTAACGTTCCACAGAATAAATAACAAGTGAAAAGGATGTCCTTTAGCTCGATACTATTCTTTATACATACTACTACTTTCCTTTGCCACGTTTAACCTTCATATGCTCCTCAAAAATAGATGCATAAAAGAGACTAGGATAACAACTCACCCATTTTTATTTTACACGTTAAATCAACGCATTATGTTTTATTTATGGTGGCACATTTTAAAGAAATACTTCTCACGACGTAGACACAAAAGGATGAATAATGTTACAGTATGTTCGAACATTGAATGGGTGAATTTTCACCCTGAGGAACGAAAAATTATCGATTTTAACTTCTACAGAATTTCAAGAAAGTGGAATCAAATAATATCTTGTTTCCAGTGGTAGTAACCTATGCAGATCTGGAACATAAAAATCGTATTCAATTTTGTGGAATTTATATTATAGAATATTTTGTAAATTTTCAGGAGACATAAATGCATAAAGATCAGCAGTCTACTGTTGACATGAGAGACTCTGTCGCACATAATTGGTTTTTTCAATTTTGCACTCCTGAATCGGTCATTTTTCCCAGTGCGCGTCAGTAGCAAATGCTTTCTACACATACATAATCGAGACTACTTTGGATGGCTGGTTGATGGAGGTAACGATAATTATGCTAATGTCAAGAATCCTCGCAAACGAGGGAAAATAATTACAATGGCGTCCGGTAATGATAACTGGGTATGATAGATAGCGTTAATTGCTTGTCCGTGGCAGCGCAAGAAACGGAACGCGACGCGTCGACGCAGTTCGTCGCCGCGAGAAGAAATCAGCTGGCGGTACTGATCATGGAAGTTAACAACTTTAAACAGAGACCGAACGGTTATTAGTAGGCTGTTAATCGTCGCGGGTTGCGCCGGCATTCGGGGAGGCGGACGCGGCCGCTCTAACAATTCTGTTGTTGCTGTTAACGCCTTCGATGCTTTACGATCGCCAATTACTTTGGTCCGCGCACGGAAAGCTGCACGCGCTCGGCCACAGGTTCCGAACCTGTATTGGAGGAACTGAAAATCGAGCGGAGTAATTGGCGTTTCTCGAGAACAAGCGCGCTCAAGCTTCTCGGATTGTTTCGATTTCAACGGACCCTGTTTATGTGGAACCTCTTCCTCATCGCGTGTGCGCTAGAGATCATCCTCTTCAACGTGTCTTCGCACATTCCCCTGCCAACAAACACGTACACGAGTTTTTACGGCGCCGTTCGAATCAATGTGAACGCAACTCGTTTTATTGGATATCGGTTAGCCCTGCTATCGGCCACGGTAGGGCCTTCGTTATCCGAGGACTCGATGAAGATGGCACAAATGGCAAAACATAATACAACGTCGTGGAAAATATGGTATCGAAGATATCGATCAATCTTAATTCATTCTGCAAATCAACGACGTCTGATTCTAGCACAAAAACAGTTTTTAACTCAGAGTACTAACGAGTGTTCCCAAAATTATAGAGAACACCAACGTAGTCATCCAACACCACTGCTGGACTGCGAAAATGCTAGGCCTTTGTTGGCTTAACGATATTTCATTTTTAATTAAATCGAGTTTTTTACTTTGTTGGATTAACAAGCAAATTCGCAAGAATATTTTAGTTTTAATTAACTCTTCGTCTGCATATTGGGTAGTTTATGTTCACGACTAATTTCTATACTGTTCTATTTGTAAAAAGAATGTAAAAAGTAGTATTCTGTTTCGTGTTTAAAGGATCGATCGATAATAATATTTATTCAAACCTGTCTGTAATCTTCGGATGACTGGCAACGATGGTACAAGATTTAGTAGAGAGTTGAGCTCCGCGAAGAAAATCAGCAAATTGAATGGCCACTCGATGGAAAAGCGATACCGGTTGCGGATAGTATTAAGATAAATAGTTTCGAGTGATCGATTCGTAACTGGTCGGGATAAATGAGTCTGGTCAGGGCGGAGGCGCGCGTCAGCGAAACTGAGTTTGTCCGAGCAAAAAAATTAATGCTAAGTTGGTGGGAAATGAATGACCGATCGTTATTCATGTGTTTCGAGCGTTAGATGTTTTTATGCGTGATGCGTCTCGCATATTTCAATCTAAACGCCGACTATTATTATTCACTTTGGCTCTGTGAAGTCGACCTTTCTGTAGCGCACTACATTGATTAACAGACTGTGGATTTTATGCATTTATGGCAACAATGAGTAAGCGCAAATTAAAACAGAACAAAGGTTAAAATGATTAAAATAAGAATGCGCAGGTAGTTTTTATTTTGCGTAAACATCCATGTACTAATTAATTACGTAAACATACAATTGTCAAATTGGGAGTCTCAATGAAATTCTTATTCTTCTCGGAATAGAAATGGCTGTATATTTCTGTCTTGAATATTTCAATAAATCTATCGAATTGGTAAATAGAAAAATCGAAACAAAGTATCACTTGGGGGTCGTGTTGTTTTTGTTGAATGCCGGCTACCCTCTCATTTGAGAGCGAGACCTAACCCACAGAACCTGCCGTGCTGTCAGAGAGACTACGATTAAAACTGAGTTGATAGAAAACAATGAAAAAGGGACTTAGAGAACGAAACAGGACGCAGATGGAGGGGGCAGAGAAGGTGGGGGGATACGGTGGGCGAACGAGGGGAGTGAGTGAGGCCTGTTTCTTTCACCTGTGCCACCGCGAGCAATAAATAACCGCCAGCTTAGCTGATTTTACTGCCGTGTGTTTGGGTGATCCCAATAACGCCGGCCGAAGAAGGGACCAATAATGCGAAGAAAACCAATCTTCGCGCTAACTAGCCATTCAAACGGCAGAACTGCCAGACAAGTACTTCGAGGGACCCTGGTTAACCTCTGAAACGAAACGGTTTCAATCCTATTTCGGTATTAAAGAATTCGCGGGCAACGTCATAACCGCGTGGGCGGAAACGCCTGTTCGACCGTACCCTGACACATTTACTCGTTCTTTGCTCGTCCCTGTACAATTTCAAACAATTTTGGAAAATCTCCTAATCACTAGCTTCCTATTCACTATTACTTGATCTTGCGGAGGCCCATTGCACAATTTTACAGAAAAAAACTTCACAAGGCAAGTTGCACTCTAAACATTGCAAAAAGAAGCAAGTTGAATTTCTTTCGCAAAGTTCTCGACCAATTTTTGGAGAATTTTCTAATTACAAATTGACTAGATGGTTACTAGATCTTGTGAACGCTTATTGCACAGCTTTACAAGAAGAAGCTTCACAAGAAGTTGCAATTTAAATCTTGCAAAGAACCGTAATATTAAACATAAAGAAGTAAGTTTAATTTCTTTTGTTATCATTTACCCGTCAATTTGGATAGTTCTCGGTGATACTATTAAGGAGCGAGTTGTTCCCTCTAATTTGAATATCTCCGTGTACGAATACGCTTGCAGGGAACTCGCAATATTTCTTCAGTTAGTAACATTCGAGCAGCTCATTTAAACTGTTAACAAATGAGTGGACGGGGTGCATGGTACGGTACACTCGTAACCGAAGTATTTTTCGAGATGGTCCCTTAAGTGTTCTACACCGAGCTAAGTAATAATAAAGCGTACCGTTACGAGCAGTAAAATGAAATTTACGTCGAAATTGAAGAAAAGTCCGTTAAAGGGGCGAAGTTTTATGAAAACCACCGGCTAGGAAGCGGCGTCCATCCAACTAACGAAGCCCCGGCTCGCCACTATTACGACACGGATACTTGTCATACCAACTTAATGGCCGCTTATCCTTGCAAACGTGTTTCCGATCATGCGTTGTCATCTGCGT
Organism: Lasioglossum zephyrum; assembly: GCA_028455615.1. Lineage (NCBI taxonomy): Eukaryota > Metazoa > Arthropoda > Insecta > Hymenoptera > Halictidae > Lasioglossum > Lasioglossum zephyrum. The sequence continues at coordinate 3,672,496 of CM052323.1, read as the reverse complement.
GGGCAGACAAGCATCGTCTCGGACCCCAGCGTCTCTTGCGCAATAATAATTGCTCGGAGATGGTAGCCATTAAAACGAACGATTTATCACCCGGCGTATCATAATTCAAGCGAACGCTATAAATGTATTAGCCTTAATTAAATTACGCTCGCCACGGTTATTAATAACGCGCCGAAATACTGTTTCTTCGGCTTCCGGTCCGTCTCCTTTCTCAAAACAGTGAAAATCATCTGGAGATTCTTCTCCAAAATCCTTAAATCCTTTCAACCCTTCGAGGACCGGTATCGTGCTCATAAAATAAATTATTTACCTGTTTAAAGAATGTTCACGAAGTATCGACGATCTTCACACATTCTACTTAATGAAGTCGTTGCAAAATAATTCTAATCCATTTCCTGGCGTTCTTCTTCTTCTTCTTCGAGAGAGGTATAACACGCTGTTCTTTATAATGTAGCTATTAGCAGGTTGCTGAACTTGCTACGGTTCGATGAAGTTTTGACTTCGGTTCTTTAAGTGACGACGTTAGAATTTATGGTGACTGTTCTCACTCGAAGATATGTTTTATGTTCCTGCACGAATTAGCTGGTCGAAGATCTTCCTCTAATTCCTTCTGCCATAAAACCTTCTGCACCAAGTTTTCGACGCTTCGAAACTACTGTGAACGTTTCTTCTAATGTCTTATTCAATCTTCATTGTCTTCAAGATTTTCTACTCGTATTGTATATGTTGATTCATTTTGGAGACTCAGTTTATTAGTTAGACTATTATACAAAAATAAATCTATGCTAACTTTCCGAATCCTATAAATTGTAGAAATAAAATTATGGATTAATAAAAATTGATCTCGGTCGAAAGAAATGCCTTGGTAATTATTTTCTTGTATCGATCGTATTTGTTGTTAATATTAATTTACTAATGCTCTCAACCCAAAGGATCGATCATATGATCGAAGAGCGTTAGTAATTTAATGTTAGAAATGTCTTGGTGTTGGAACGAAAATTGTTCCGATTGCGAAGGGTTAAATCAGGAGTAAGCCGATGAAAGTAAAAAGACAATCGAGACAGAGAGAGATACTATCAACGCGAATTATGTCAGACATATAGAGTCTTGAGGCACGCTGTTCCTTATCGCTTAATGAGTAATTATAGCCTGTTTGTAGAGGTAAATGACAGAATGCGCAATTTTGTCAAAACTGCCGGCACGCATCGGTGCAGCTGTGATCGATCGGACGATTAGTCGGGTAAGACAAGTGCATAACACGTCCGCATCGATATAATTAAGCGGTGTGCGTGGGAATTATCTGATTGTGGGAACCAGGCACCGTAAAATTAACTTTTTTCGCTCGGTAAAACTTTGCACGAACTTTTCTAAGGTGATTACGTGCCCAAGCAAACATCAGCTCCTCTTTCCTCGATGCAACGAATGCAACCTTAATACATTATACAATGCAAATAATCGTTCTAAGTCGATGACTCAGGAAACCAGATTTATGCTGATGACAGGCTTCCAGCTCGTAAATATTCCGTCAGATCTATTTTAGGCCCCGAGATTTCTTATTAGACAAATTTCGCGAACAACGGAAATTTCGACGATCAATTTATCATTTCAAAGTTCATCGAAGAATTTTAATCGAATGTATTCGATGTACTCAATCTTCGGCTCTTTCAGAATCAATTGTATTTTCTCAGCTTTGGTGCAAATGAGAAGAATGTCTGGAAATAAATCAGATACAGATGAATAGTTAAGAAAGGTTATTATTAAAGTATTATGACTAATTTAAAAAAAATGATATAATGATAAAATGATAGAAAAATGTAAAATTGTACATTGTAGTGTGTTTGTTGTACAAATTCGTGATTTACGCAAATATATGAAAGCTCATTGTTTGAGCATGAACTGCAAGCCACTCGGTAAAAGCAGAGTTGTTCAGGATGTCCCGTGATGCAGCAGAACAGGGTTCTGGCTTGGCGAGCCTCTCAGCTCTCGGTATCTATATAATAACCGGTTAAATTCCGGTAGTGGCGATCCTTACGAACGGTAGCCTCTAATCTCCCTAATTCCAGGTTCCTTTGGCCAAATGTGGGCCAACATTGGAATTATTCGGTAATTGTAACGGATCGGAATGTTGTGCGTTGCTCTTTAAGGGTTTGAGACGCCGCGGCCGGTCCGGCCAATTTCGTATCTTCATGCGCTCGTTTTGTTCGTCGATTCGCGCCACCGCCATTATCGCAGGCCAGCGTAGGTTCGATTCCATCAGAGTGATTAGCCGGGACTTATTCTAGCCCTGAATGAACGACTCTTTGCTCGGCATGGCCAGAATTCTTTATGAACAGAGTCTGCAGCTAGGAGACCGTTCGATTCTCATCGTCGAAAAGCATTTCGAAAAATATTTGGTTGCAGGGTTCTGTCGTGATTTAACCTTCTGCATTTTGACGAGTCAGACTCGTTACGAAGATTTTATCAAAGTCAAACAAACATGGATGTTACACATTTCTTTCTAGATGAAATAAATTTAATTAATAAATGTAACCATAAAAAAATATAAATTTTCTTTTCTCTTTTACCAGCAGAATTAACTCCAACCTGATTGTCCTAACTTCTGAAAAAGATCCCATTCGAAGACTCCAATATTAAAAATGTTATGGGCTTTTTAAGAGTGTCAAAAATTAATGCGAGTCGCTGTATGTGTTCGGTATTTTACACGCAGTTCAATTGTAAAAGCATTTGACGCTGCCAATCACTGATACCATTTCGAATTAGTTGTTTCGAATGCCAGCTGGAACGTTACGGGTCCTTCCGATCGAGACCTTCCAATGGGTTTCTTTAAATTATGGGTCGTGGCTTGGGTATCTCGATATTTTGGCCCCTAGATTTGATGATGGGCGGCTGGACAGGCTGCCGACGGATTACGAGGAACGGTAAAGTCGGTGGTTTAGACAGTTTCATTGTCTCGGCAAATATAATTCATTGCAATTGTGTTTCCGTCGCTACTGCTATGAGATCGACCACAAGAAATAAATACATCTTCGGTACATAATTTCAACTGTTTGAAAATGAACAGTTCGTTGCAAATCAGGTCTACTCTGGAAAAAGGAAATCGTTTAACGGTATATAAATGAATGATTTATAAACGAGGCTGAATGTAGGGATTGCAATCCTGCGGAATTGATGTGGGATTTATTTCAATCCCGCGGGCTCCCGCGGGGACCTGCGGGGCTAAGGATTTAGTTTTTCAATCTAATATATGTATATTTAATAAAGAAACAAATTTTACTTAATGAGATAATTATCATTAATAGTATTAGTCAAAATTTATGAACGAAATAGAAACAAAATCTAAATCTACATAAATTTAATGAAAATAAATCTGTTAAAAATAAATCTGTTAAAAATAAATGTGTGTAATAATATCAAATATATAATTATAATACAATAATCTTATATATCTTCGACAAAACATTTTCGGGATTCCGCATCACCTATTTAAGAAACGCGGAACCAAAAAATTCCGCGCCATCCCGCAGGAGCCCACTTTGCGGGATTGCAATCCCTGCTGAATCTGGCAGCTGCTTTACTTTCGCCTATCATTTGCCAGTTAAAAATAAAGTCGTGAAATAGGGAAACGGGGAAATTAGGATATCTTAATGGCAGTCGGAAGGCATCAAGGGAATCGTGCGGCAATTAAAAGAAATTGCAACGCGCAAGCGGCCGCATCGCACACCGGTTTTTGCTTCATAACGCGCCAAGGAGAAATCATGGAAACACGGTTTTCGAATGAAAAAGTGGATTCGCGTTTTCCGCTGGATCAATCGTTTCCAGTCTTGCCGACTGAATCTGTTCCGCGCGTTCCCGTTCTCGATTAAATTGTAGAGTTCACGTGCTCGTTCGCGCGAGTCCACGTTTTTCATTGCCCAGAATTGCCGGCCGCGTTCGCCTGAAACGTTTCCTGGTTTAATCATAGCGATTAAGACGACTGGACGGACGAACCGTATGCGATACTAATCGAGGAAGTCGCTTCGACGTCGATACTTTTAATCTTCCGCGATTAGGCGTGTGCAGGCGAGCTTGATGGGTCTATCAACGTATCTGCGAAAGATTGAGTTGTTTCAACGACTCGAACAAGCCCTGTTTACGACATAAATTAGAAATTTCTTCTTGTTTGCTGAGTTGTCATTCGATTTGTCATATCTTCTGAAAACCTTCTGTTCAGAATACAGAGAAGAGACATTTTATTATAGAATATTCACTTCTACATTTTTATTTATTTATTTTTATTTTATGTCGTTCTCAACTCTTTGCTAAGGTTATTTCGCAACGGGACTTACAGTTTATTAAGGTGTGTTCCGAACACCTTAGTCACCACAATATTAGGTGGCACATGGAATATTTTCAGAGGTGCTTCTACATCTTTATCAATATTAGTAATTTGCAAGTTTCTCTGCATATTTTTTTAACTTGTTAAAACGACGTTGCAGAAGGACAAATTAGCAACGCGAATGTTCATTGGGCCTGAAATGATTCGCATTTTCGTATACGATCGGAAGATGCGCGTGTAAAGTGAAGAAAAATGCACGATCTTCCAGGCACGAGTAACACGAGTCGTTTTCCCGGGTTTTTCTTTGCCAATTATATTGGAATTTTACCCAGCAGGTTCAGCTCATTACAAATTCGAAGTTGCGCGACGTGAGACAGAAAACCTGACGCGAAGCAGAGCCGCATAGGTTGCACGTAGAGAGACATCAGCGCAGTTAATAGCACTAAATTGTGACCATAAAGTATCCGTGCACGCAAGAAAGCAGGACTATACGTGATTGCGGTGTTCCTGCGGTTTTAATATACACGTGTTCGAGGAAGAGGCTGATATCGGACGATGAATATTTTTCAGACTGTTGAATCCCTAATTGGATCTTGATCGTGTGAACTTTTTGCGAGTCGCTTCGTGACAGACTCTTGAATAGAGAGGGAAAATCGTAAGGCTACACTTTCGAGAACTTTAACGACAGGTTACATCGCATGCGAGTTGTAGTGTTTGTACAGCTATGCTAATTAATAATCAGCTGATTTTTCTAGAATCATTTGGTTAACTGTATATTCTTGTATGTATTATTTAATAAATTCTTATATATTCTTGTATATTGTTGTATATTCTAGTACATTCTTGTACATTCTTATACATATTCTTGTATATTCTAGTACATTCTAGTAAATTTTTGTATATTCTTCTACATTTGAAAGTTGTTCTTTCTTGAGCAAATATTGATTTTACTAATCGATGTATAAATAGAATATTTATTTCGCCTTTTACGACTTTCTTAGCACCGATGAGTTCGTCTAACGTGAAGATTAGTTTCGATTGTGTTTACGCTTGAAATCATTTACGTTGATTATATACCTACATTATTGCAGTTGTTCATTGAAGTGGATAGTTGGAGCAAAAACTGCTAACGTTTGTATTTTAGTAAACGGCATCGTAATAACAGCGTGGATTAAAAGTGGTGGCAAAAGAGATTTTTTCAAAAAGAAAATGCAGTATGTTTCGCTGGTATCGTTCTGGGCGAACGATACATTCGGGCCAACGCGCTCCGGAAGTGTAAATAAATTAACCTGGTCTGCCGCGAGTAAACATTACACGAACAGCCACAATTTCAACGCAATCAAACAGTTTGCACAACTGAATTTACATGCGGATACGCAATAATCGACGTTAATAACGGAGCGTGGTAATCTTCATGGCGTAATTTGCAAAGGAGAGAACACAATAGATCAAAAATCGATGGAAAAACGTTGGGAAATATTTGTACGGTTTGAACTCGGCGTAGCGGGGCGCGCGGCATCCGGCGATGAAAGGACGAGTTATTAGGTTTTTTATTACTCCGATAACTTGATGCTTGAATTCGTTGCTATTGAACCGTCAATTTATCACTGTGCACGGGCGAACGTAATGTAATATTTAGCAAAAACATTCGATATTAATGAAAAACGTAATATCACGTTTAATACAATGTATAAAGGAATTTAACCACTTTGCGCTGTATAAAACGCGAGATATTGTAATTGAATCTCGTATGTATGCTCCGTGTTCTTCGATGAAATGTTGGTCGCTCTGTAATCATTAGACAGCGAATTTAATTCGTTTATGACAAATATGTGTGAGTGCAACTTAAAACAGTAAAAACATTAGAATAATTTTAAGATGCTGTTAGACATATTAAGAAAGAAAATAAATTTCTATTTCGCTGCAGCTTCATGAAATATACAAACTTTTCCAAAAAAATTTGTTGTCGTCAAATGTAATAGAATAATTTCGTAAAGCAAGAAGCGATTTCTCGTTTGCAGGAGAGATTTGCAAATGGCCGGGCAAATTGCGAGCGAAATGGATGGTCGAGTACCACGGAGCCGCAACGGCCATTCGATCGGTGGTTAATGTGAACGAGTAAAAAATTCCAGGGAGTTCGGCGCAAGAAGCGGACGACGGGGACAAAAGACGATCGATAGCGAAACGGTCTAGATCCCATCGGTGAGGCAATCGGTTGAAGAATCACGAGAACGATCTCGTTGCGGAACGGGGACCGTCAAACCGGTGCGGTGCGGCGGGTATCTCTGTCGCGGCAGTGTCCGCTGAAACTGCGGTGTTCGGTCGCGTTTCCATGAAAGGCATCGCCGTTTTGCGGTTTACCGATGGCGGAGCGAAACGATCACTCGGCTAGGAAATGGCTTGGTAAATAAGTAACGCGGCTCCCCTCGTTAACTCGATTTAATGGCGTGTCGTTAGCAGTCGTATACCCGGCGACGCTCTGCCTAGTGACCATGGCAAACAGAAAAATAAATAAAAGAAAGAAAACGAGAGAGTGAGACAGAAAGAGATGAGTACACCGGGGAATTCGGGATACTGAGAATCGTTATGGCTCCGTTCTCTGGATGAACAAGGACGGGACAGGACCGAGACAAAACGTGTTATTGTGTCTTACCGGTTCCACCGTATCCGGTTCAAGTTCCGCGGACCGTGGCGATACCTTTAGACCAGACAGTTCCAACGAGTAGCCCCAGTACTTTTCGTGGCACCTTCCCCGCTTATATTCTTCCCCCACTCTTAGATTTCATTGTTACAATGTATGGTAGTGGGGAGCTCCCACCATGGGAGCTGCGCTAATCACGACGCACGACACGGCTCTACGGCTGTATGTAATACAGTAAACGCCCCTTTACTATCCAACTGCTGTGTTTTGCACGGTCAGTGATCGTACCTGGACACTATTTTTGATTCATGACTGTTTCTACCGTAACGAGCGAGACTTAAATAGAGAGTCAAACAAATCACGCTAAACACTACATAATCTCAACTACATTTAGTGGTTTAATTGACGACATGGAGTAACTTTAGGACATTTTTCTTCTCCTACAATCTTTCTCAAGATAATCATATTTTTCTGATTCAAATGATTCGTTTAGAAACCTTCAACGGGCTGTAGCTACGTTAATTTACAAAATTCTAGTCTAATTCTTTGAGATCATATTTTCGAGACGTATACTACAGTAAACGCTCATTTACTGTCCAACAGCTGTGTTTTGCACGGACAGTGATCGTACCCGGACACTATTTTTGATTTATGACTGCGCCGACCGCGCCGAGGGAGACTTCAATACAGAGCCGAACATAAAGAAGGATAGAATGAAATGCGGCGCGGCGTTGCCAGACAGTGGAGTGGGTAGACACTGAACAGTGATCGTGCCCAGTGATGCCAGAACGAGGAACCAGGAGAAACTTGCCCCTCCGGCTGGGCCCCACTCTTACTTCTACTGCATGACTGTGTGTCTACTGTGTGACTCACACGGGCAGAGTAGCGGTACGTTCGTGTGTGTACGTGGGCAGTAGAAGTAAGAGTGGGAGGTCCAGCCGGAGGGGCAAGTTCCTCCTGGTTCCTCGTTCTGGCATCACTGATCGTGCCCACGACCCGGACAGTAAAGGGGCATTTACTGTAGCGAAAAGAGGTTCGATGGTGGGGGACTCGGCAGATTTCTTTGTATGAATATAAAATTGATATAATACCTGATGCAGTCCTTAAATGCTTAGTAATTAATTAGATACCGACAGCCAACGACCGTGGTCCCGTTGAAAGCACCGGTTCTCATTCGATTACCGAAGTTAAACAATGTGGAGCGTGGAACGGACTTGGATGGATGACCGCCTGGTAAAAACCCGGGAAGTGACTCCCAGGTACTTTTCACGTGTTGTTGGCAAAGGTGGTTCGGAACCCACCTTAAAAACAGTAGGTCCCGCTGGAATTGGTTGCAATTAGGCGATAGGTGAAATTGGAAAGAGAAGGAGAGTGGTGTATGGACTTGAAACCCTGAGGGGACCAAGTATCTATTTCCTAATTAGATACCGACATTTAATAATGTTATTACAATATTCTGAATAATGGCACAGCAATTTTCAGTGGCGACTCTGTGTCACCACTCGAGTGCTAACGATTAAATATGTAGTTAATAAATCGGTAGATGTTCTAGACACCTCGTGCATCTGCTCAGGATGAAAATGTACCCATTTACAGATCTCAAGTATTGTAAAATGTCCGAGGAATACATCAGATAAATTGAACATGTACATTACAGAAATACCGAATGTCAAACTGCTTCCACTACGCTACTTTCTACCTGTACGTTCCTGTCGGTTCGACATTCCATTCGAGAAAAAGAAAAGCTCGTGGAGGAAACAACGTCATACGTAAAGGGAGACGGATGGGAACGTTAGAAATTGACTGAAAACAAAAGACACAGAGTGGAGATGATGTATTAGATACACGAGGAAGGCTGTTATAATATTGAGAAGATTGGAAGTTGATCGTAGTGGTGAAAGAATCGCAGACGAAGGAAACAGATATTTTCGTTGCAGTGTAAATTGCAATGCGCCGTGGAGTACGGTACAGTGAACGCACACGATTCAACACTGGAACAATTGGGTAACTATTTCTCAGGCTAAGGGTCAAAAACGCGCCGACAGACAACAGCAGTAATCGGGACTACTATTAGCATTTGCGTTCCCCTATCGACGAGTTAGCATTGCGCAAAGAATTCTGAACATGCACGGCTTAACGCGTGATATTACATCACGTGATTCACTGAAATTATAGTAAGACCAGTCATAAGTATCATCCTTCGCAGACATGCAATTAGACTTTCACTCGGCGAATAGAAACCGACCAGCTATCGTAGTAATTAACGATATTGTAGAGATCATTTGGGTGAGCGGTTCTGAATCGGTATGGGAGAAAGAATTACAATTGTTTGAACGTGTAGAATGTGTTTGATAATAATAATTCGAAACGAATGGAAGCTTGGAGGAAAAAACGCTGCGGGAACATCAACACTGTTAAACTCCAATTGGACTGGTAGTTCAAACGAAAAGAGAATTTTCAATGGTTCGCGGACGTTTAAAGTCGAAAGTCACTCCACAAAGAAACCCGAGGACAAAAGGACCGATGAGAAACAGGAACGCGAGACGAGGGACGACTGCGACGAAGGAAAGTTTGATGCCAATCGACCGTGAATTTTAAACCAAAATGCAAACGATCCCTTTGAAAAACTTTCGAACTATAATGTCATCTCCTTCTGCCGGCAAAATTCGTTTTGGACGTCTGGTCAGATGCCCGGCGGACTACCGTTCAAGTCCGGTTAACCCCCACATACATTCTCCTCGTAAAGGGTCCTCGAATATTGCTACATTAATTCGTTCTTTACACTGTGTGTAATGGACTGTTAATATTCAATGCAATGGGCTGCAAATTATTTACCACCTAATGTAGAATACATCTGACGTTTCTTCTGTGTTTCCTTACTACTCGTTTCGTACAAAATTTCTAAATCCTCGATGCTGAGCTTATAAATTAGTTACCTGATGGATCTTCTAAAATTGACGGTTCAGTTTCGAACTATAATGTGAAATCTGCTAGCAAAGTTTCAGATATTCAACTATCGTTCAATTCCGGTTAACCCCCACATTCTCCTCGTAAAGAGTCCTAAAATAATGCTACATTAATTCGTCCTTTACATTTTATATGTAATGGGCTGCAAATTAGTTACCACCTAATGTAGAATTCATCTGACGTTTCTTCTTCTGTGCTTCATTGCTACTTCATACAAAATTTCTGAATCCTCGATGCCGAGCTGAAAAATTAGTTAGCTGACGGATCTTCTGAAATGGACGATTCAGAAGATCCGTTTAATTCGGGACAGCTTCCAACGAAGCAATTGAATAAATAGATTAAAGCGAAGCTATGGCACAGCGTCATTAGGGGATGTCTGGAGTGAACGAAAGTATGCTTGCCGGCCAAAGCTCATTCGCCGACCGGTTGGCCTATAGGTGTTGCTGGACAAGCTATGGAATTAGCATCGCAGAATGAACGCGGGACGGCAGCGTTGCTTGACCAGCAACGACGACAGTGTGGTGTTCGCAGATCGCCGTGAACGCGTGTTCACGCGTGTTCATTCTCGTGGAGGAGGGTTCGACGTTCACCAGGCTGGACATGGAACCCGATGCTCGATCCCGTCGCGTAGCGTCGGTGTATCAGCGGGCACATGGCGTAGAAACGGACTATGAATATTCAACTGGATAGCCGACATGGCTGCGTTCGAATCCATTATTCATTCGTGCGGCAGCACCCGAGCTATCGCTAGTTGCGTTTTCCGGCGAGCAGGATCGTCGACTCCAGCTAGACAGAGACCGGAATAGACTAGAACCAGAATTGCAGAGAAAGAGAGAGAGAGAGAGGGAGAGAGAGAGAGATGTATCACAGGAAGAGTTAGTACAGATCAGTGAAATCTGTAGGAAGAGGGCAAAGGCTGAAAATGAAAACAGAAATCGATTCTTCTGGTTTCCTCTTTGTTAAATATGCATCAAGACGATTTGTTTCGAAACTCTTCTTTCAAAACCAACTTTTGCCGATCTACTACCAGCATTTAGGCCACAACGCGTGCATAATCTGGAATTATCATGTACCCAGAATTATAAGAATAACGAAAGTTACCAGACAGGATTCAAAACGCAGCACAGAATGAATGGGAGTAAACTACTTATATATCTTTTATCTTGTATATAAAATACAATATAATTCAAATACTATGTATAGAAAATACAATGTAATTCAATTACGTAATTCGCCGTCAGGCCCACTGTGCGCAGGGGGTAAAACTGACGATGTTCTCTCAATTTCAGTCCGATCTTAGAAAATAAAGGACGCCGGTAAGAACCGGTTCATATCCAGACAAAAACGCGTGCGTCAAGAAAAGTCGAACGTAAAGAGAGTAACGAATGATGAAGAGGAGACAAAACAAGAAACAAAAGAGAGAGAGAGAGATATCGTTGTGGTTCACAGTTTTATTCGAACGCTTCCCCGATGCTTCGTCATACGTAAGATCTTCCTCACGTAGTTCGCGTGCTTTTTTTGCGTCGTCGCGTTCCTTTTCAGGATCCTCTGCTTCTGAACCCCTCCCCTATTCCTGTAGCCCTTGCTCCTCGTGGTTTTATTCGCTGGCGGGAAGAATGCGCTCCGTTCGGCCCAGTAATCAGCCCGAAACGGCCCGAAGAAGGGGCATCGCTTACGCAACAGAGAAACCCGTCGTCGAATTTTTCGAATACCTGAATAAGCGAAGTCCACACCGGTCTCGCGTCGAGGAATTTTTCAAAATTAGTCCACTCCTCTGGTCCCGACCGGCCACGTATCAACATTGTACATTATCAAACCTGCCGCGAGATTCGAAGGCTTCACACGCAATTGTAAATTTGACAAATGTACACGAGATTTCGATAAAATGACGCTTACTTGTTCATCCACATGCAGAGATTGATATTTCGTATAGCGGATTGATAGTGCATATTTTTTGAAAATTTTACGCTGCGATGCAGAGTGCTTGTGATCGTGTTTCGTGGATATTGTACATTGTGTTTTGACGTCGCGAGAACGAACGACTCGTGGGATTGCTATTTTGACTACAACTGTGTATATCATTGCGGCAAAATGGCGGTGGTCCCGTATCAACGTCGCTGGCGCGTTGCGGAATTTGCGAAGACAAACAGTGTTGCAACTGTGCGACGTGGCTTCGAATGGAAGTTCCATTGTGAGGCACCGAGTGACAAGACAATTGCGAACTGAAAGGGTCCCTCTTCGCATTATAAATTAAATATTTACAACGAAATTTAACTATAGGAAATATAGGATTGGGTATTAATGAATCAACTCCACAGTATGGTGTAACAAGAGTTCTGTATTATGTTGAAATAAATCTCTTATGAAATTATTTACAATGGAATCTTATTCCCCGAAATCTATGGATTAAATAGCGAGGCAAGGGATTCATGAAAATCAGCACGACGCGTATACAGCGAAAGGAAAAAAATGAGATCAAGAGTGGTATCAAAGCGAAGCGGTTGTGCTAATTACGCTTTCTAACAAATGACTAGCATATGGGTAACCGGCGACGACGCGTGTTTTACACGGGATTACACGCATTAAACACGAACGCGAAAGAAAGAGAAGGACCGAGGGTAGAAGAAGGGAATAAAAGGGAAGCGGAGGAGGTAGCTCCTCGTAGGAACACCCGCGGTGATCTACTTACATCTGCATTAATGCGCCGCAGGTAACTGCGAAGGGCAACTGCGAAGAAGCAGGTGTTCGATCCTTTTGGCCGCGCGTCCTCTCTCGCCGCAGGATTTCGTGACAGAATTTTTCCTGAAATGTTGCGGTTCGTGTTCCCGCGATCCGAAGTCGAACCGAACGCATCGTAATTAACGTCCGAGAAAAAGTTCACTTGGCCTCTGTTATGCAAATCGTGTTGTTCGATGCCGCACCGTAAAACACATGTTTGTAGAAGAAATAGGCAGGCCGCGTCAAATATAAAACACTCGGTCGCATCTATATTAAACCCGCACACACAAAACGTCCTGGACGTCCAATTATGGAAAATTATGTGCTTGTAAATACCCTCGAACGCTTTAGACGTGCAAATACCGCGTGCGACAAAACGCGACGTTCGAAATGAATTGATTAAGTGTCTGCTCGCGAGAAAGACTCGGCTAGAAACAGGTCTGTAAATTATACTGTTCGTATTAAAGATTTATATTGAATTGCATTCGTTGAATCGATTTCTGTTCCACGAATAAATCTCGGAATAGTGAAACTTCAAACTTGATATTGATATTTATTATTAGACTGCGGATCTTTCTGCATTTATAGCAAAAATTGAGTAGATAAAATTGAAAATGTCAATCGATGATTTCTCCTCTATTGAAATCATTGAGAGAAGAAATAACATCCGAGTTAGTTTCGATTTCTTCTAATCGATGCAGACAACTTTATGCATTTTTTAAGAAATTGGTTAGGCGAGATACGATAAAACAGTGCATACAAGATTTGAAAATTTTGATTTCAAAGTAAAAATATCATTAAGGGATGAACTGTTTCCACAATTAATGTTTGCGGAATAATTCGACGTTTCCCATTTGTTGCTTGGTTCAATCGATCGCTAAGTAAGTGTTTCGCTTTGTTCTAGGTAAGTTGTGACCGGAGAACCGCGGTGAACGTTTGGATAGTAATTTCGGTGGTAAGGCTCAGAATGACGTTCAGATGCATGCCGGCCTTTCAGACACTCGGAGGCAGTGACTGCAGTGCGTCTTGGGTAAGTGCGTCGTTTCTTATGCAACTGGATTGTTGCAATCGTAAATCCACTGGACTCTCTCCCTCGAACATAACTCCGACAATATTTTAATTAATCACTAGACTGACTATGTTTATGCAGTTTTCAAGTTTTGTAGACAGACTTTAACCCTCACACGTTCCTCAGGTTGAAAATTCGCCCATTGAAAATATTTTCACATGCTGTAAAATTATTCATCCCTTCATGTCCATGTCGTGAGATAGATTTCTTTAAAATGTGATGCTATAAATGAAACATAATGTGCTGATTTAACGAGTAAAATAAAAATGGGCGAATTGTTATCGTAGTCTCTTTTATGCAGCAATTTTTGAGGAACGTATGAGGGTTAAGAAGAATTCAAATAAATGAAATCGTGCTAAATTCTGTCGAAATCGATTGAGCATTTTTTGAACAGTTTATAGGCCATAAATGCATCAAGATCCACAGTCTATTAATCCTCAACGCTATACATGTTTAAACTTAATGTGTAATAAAACGCGAGAGTAAAGTACATACAACAATAAATACGAAAAACACACGGGGTAACTAGGTTGTAAAACAGTGAAAAGCAATCAATATATGTCGTGGTTGAAGAAATTCAAAGAATACGTGTATCATTGAATGCACAAGGATATTTGCGCAATCGCCCCATAAAATGTGTTCACGTAATGATACCTTTCCGCGAGTATGGTCTTTACACCAACGAGGCTAAGAAGTTGTCGAGTTAATCGCTCTGACAGCTGAATAAGTGGGAACCGTTAAGAATGCAGAAATTTGCTAATTACTGATAATTACGGCCGCGTTATCTCGCGAGCCATCGACCAAAAGAATTGATCGGACATAGCCGCGTTCGTATCCAGTCGTTTACATATCTCGCGAGTACATCGTTCGACACGGCACGTTAAGTCCATCTGGTTTACTAGCACGTTTACCGGCCGAAGTTTCCAGAAATTAAGGCGTATAAGAGCCCACGTACCTCGGTGGAATTGAGAGATCACGAGAACCTCGGCATTTTTAAAATTTGATTTCATAAATTCGATTTATTTGATCGGCAACTGAATATTTTTAGGACATGCAGTAATTATTTACGGGTTTCACTAGAAATTTATCTTGATGTATTAGCAGACACAACAGCCAAAGAGAAAGCGAAATTATTGACAAGTTTATGAACGTTTCTAGTCTCCAACAATTTGATCAGTATTAACTTATTTTATTTGTTCGACCACTGCACTTCGTAAATCTGGTTGTATTTAATATTCTTCAAAAATTAGGCTTTGTTGAAATGTTACTTCCTCTCTGACTTTGATGAGATTGAAATATGTTGTCAATGTCACGATTATACAATAAAATTTTTTTTCTTATACATGTATCAGGTGGTCTCTTTTAGTTTCTTAGATATTCGTAAAAATATTCTTGAAGTTTGAGTTGGGTGTTGCAATCGAATTTATTTTTGTCACAACGTAAAATGCATCTTGTTCGATCGAGCAGCTCTCCGCGAACGATTAACTGCTCATAAATGCAGTCACACTTGCATATCAGTGATCTTCGATTAAGATATCGCACGCTTGAAGCTTCCGGTCATTAAATACAGATTACCGACACATGTGTGAATATTGCGACACGCGGCATTGAAGTCACTCGGATAAACTCTAATGATCGTGGTAACACCGGCGCTTCGAATACATATTTTCGCAATTGCTTCTTCAAGTCCAGAGGATCAACAATGAAATTTCACCGTACGGTTCTTACGTTGTGCTTGGAAATACGAGAAAAGTCTTAACAATGAAAGACGAACGAGAAATGAAGAATTTCACGAGCAGAAACGAAGAAATTTACAATTCAGAATAAAGAGATCTCGGCAAAATAAAATTCAGTTTGTATATGTAATGTTGTTTAGTTAAAAAAAAAAAGAAAAGAAAAGGAGAGTTGGGCGAGCAGATAAGAGCAGCGAATTTTATAATGGCACGCGAGAGTTAAACAAAGCCACGTTGAAATTAAAACCGTCGCGGCTCTCCGAGCGGAAACAAACCCGCGATTCTTCTCCATTATTTGCCAACATGCGGAATTACTAATTCAACGAATTTAAACTGCGTAGGAAACGGTAACTCCCGCCACGAGAGGTACAATTAAAGATGGATCGTTCCTTTTGTCTGTATAGTTGTTTACTTTTTACGTGGGAACCGTAACAATGTCGGAACGTTTCAAGGCGTCGATAAAATTAAGCAGCACACAGGTCGGCGCATAAACCAACGTATCCCGTTTCAATTGCTGTTACATTTCCCCTCTGTATTATTTTCGTGAATTTTTCAGTCGCTCGAAAATTCTTTCGCGAATGAAAAAACCACGAATTAGAAAGGAAGGTTTGTAGAACGCCAAGAAAGGAACTACGGCGAACCTTTTTACATGTTCTTTCCGGCAGAACGAGGCTGTTGCGAATGTTACTTTTCTGCGCGTCCAATTTTACGTTTTCTTAGAAAATATGAAGGTAACAGTGTATTGAATTATTTGGAATTAAAATAGGACCTTGATCAATCGAGGTCTGGCTTATCCAGGGTCCTCTGTTTTACGATTCTGTTTTGCTTCTACAAGCTCTTCAGCTCTTCTTTATTAAAGTAGCTATTTTACAAAATAGAAATGGTACTTACTAATTTTTTCTAATGTAGAGAACATAGCTTCAACGTTATTTTTCTATTTAAAAGCATTTCGATTAATTGATTAATCTGGTTAATCGAGGTAATCGTTTGCATGTAAATAAAAATCGTCTAGGAAATTTGAAAAATAGCTTCTCCTTTGTAATGTCTGATTCCGAATTTTGCAAAGGAAACACAAGAGACAAGATGAAAGAGGAATTTTCGCGAATAATCCGGTGGCTCTAATCGGAATAAAGTGTCGGGTGGTTATCGCAGGTCAGTAAAAGCAACGTTCGCGGAATTGCACGGAAAACGAGGTTGCGAGGAAGCCCTTTACCGCGAAATAATACGATGGGAATCCGTCTTAAGACGTCTGGGCGACCAAGATCTTTGCGGCACCGACTAAGAATTCAAACTTGCCTTCTTATTCCCGTTCCGTTGTTATTACTTTGTTTCCTTTCTCCCCTCGTTCCAAGACGAGTAAATAACTCCCCGTCGTTTATTCATCCCACCCCCGAGTTTATAATGGAGATTATCTTATTTGCGGTGAGTCTTGCCTTAGACCGCGAGACGAAGTCCGAGTTCTTGATAGAAAAACCACGACGGGGCCGAGGAAAACCGCGGCGAAACGATATCCGACGGTGTGAATAAAAAGAAGAAAGAGGGTTTGCGACGAGGGTTAGCGAAAACCTTGAATAATATAATTTTTAAGCCGGCTGCTGTCTGTCGTCGGTGCTCTTTCAATTTGCGCTCGCGATGCTGCGACTCACAGTGGTCCTTTTCATTGATTTAAAAAATTTTACCCGAAGTGCAAAATTTTTGCTTGCCATAGTTTAACCCTTCGCTGCATAGTGTATCATATCTGATACAGTTAACAAATCTGGTATATAGTAAACTAAGAATGTGATTTCTTACTATGATTATTTATGTTTATTTTTCCGAAAATGTTGTTTTCATTTTTTAAAAATATTTTTCTCTTAAATAAAACACAAAAACCGACCTTGTTTCAATTTTTTCATCCTAATTAAAAAAATAACGTAGTGAAGGGTTAATATTGTTTTTCATTTAAAACGTACCAAGAAATTTTGAAGAAGTATTCTAAAGTGTTTTTAATATACATCTTCAAAAAACGTTCTGGAACGATAAAATATTGTCAAATATTTTGGTCAGCAAAATTCAATGCAAAGGACGACTGCCGCGCGCCAACGATGTTTTTGCAAACTTAATACCGGGCTAAAAATTTGTGATTTTATATTCCTCATGCTGGTTCTTTTAAAATAAGCCATATATTATATTATTTGTCCAAGAGTGTTTACGATCGATTGAACAGCGTCTCCTGTAAGATGAATCAGCCTGTAGATTTTTGCGAGCGGTTTTCTCGAATCGGAGGATGCACCGGGGGTCCGTCCGTGTTCCTAGTTGTCGGATTCCGTCGACGAATCGCACGTAGCCCGCTGCACCTTGCAATTACGCGGAAAGGCGGTGCATCGACGCTCGCGGAGCGTAACAGGGCCGGCATGGCACGTTCTTCCCCACTTTTCCCCCTTGTAGCCAGCCCCCGTGCTGTTTCATTATTAATTATCAGGTCGCCACTATGTTATTAGTGCACTAGGAGAAAACGCCCGCCTTCCTGTTCGGTGAACGGCGTGGTGCGCCGCGCGGTTCGGCGCCGAGCGGAGCCGAGCGAAGCGGAGTCGAGCGGAGGGACTCAATCCTCGAGCCCAGTCGACGATGATAAATAACGACGTGGCGGGTACACGCGCACGTACAATCTGCTGCATAGCCGTTTGAGCGACACGCAGGTGTAATTACTATTATCAATTAGCGAACGGGAGGGCAGATTTATGAATTAGGAATGCAGGGTTCCGCGAGCGATAATGCTCGCTTCTAGAACCACCGCGCCGTATCCCGCGCGGAGACCGCGGTTCTCTTTCCCTCGGTATGTTTCCCGCTAAACTTTGATCGATCGGCTGTTATTAAAGACATTTTTCCGACTGACCTTTTTACGCCGCGACGGCGTCAAACGCACCGCAATTTGTCGGCCATGGTGTTCGTGGGTGAACGGACCTATTTGTTTTACAATTTTTCAAAACGTAATGTCAGACTGACTGCTAATGCGAGGGGAAAGTAGTCTGGCGAATCGTGGGAAGATAGTTTTCGGTGGATGCAGACATTCTCTGTCTTCTAGTTTTCACTTCGACTGTAATTAGTTTTCACATCTAACACGTTGATTTATGGAACGTTTACTTTACGGCGCGGCACAGATTAATTTTATTCCAGACGATTATTAATTGTTTGTTAGCACGGTGTTTGCTTCGCGCTATTATACAGCTGCTTACGTCGTTAAGCAATTACTATTAACACTTCTACTCTATTAATATTGATCGACGCTATTGTTTGTTCCTTATGTAGCTTAAAAGATTTCTACTGGTTCAGTCACGCCGTAGTGTAACGGAGGCTTCGGTGAGCATGATTTCGCAGTAGATTCAGCCATTCGTCATCAGACACAGAAACCTGGCGCAGTCGTGTATCTTTTCGTTGTTACAAACTGATCTACTCTAATATTAAAGAAATTTATCGTTCTTGTTCGTAGAATTGTGACAATTCTTTACCAATTCTTTATCATCTAGATTAAGTTTCATTTCGATCGTGAAAACCTTTGACAAAAATTCTTAAAAGATTAGCTAATAATTGTACTGCTAGACTAAATTAAATATTACTCCTTCCCTTTAATTAAATTTTTTTAAAAATAATTTTTAATTTCATCTACTCAATTCTATAAATGTATAAAGATTCGCAGTCCACTAATAACAAATGGGAGCCATCTGTATAAAAAGAAATTACTATCCGAACGAGCTAATAAAGCATAAAATAATTAACGTATTTTCTCAAAATTTGTTTTACCGAATCGTCGAATATTCTCGGGCCGCTGTGCGTCGCGCCGATCGTCGAGCCGCTTGAAAGTCCGCGCGAAGGGAAGCGGCATCGACGTTTCGCTTCGAATTATTGCCTGGTAATTAATGCGACGTAATTAAAACAGCACAACAAAGGGAACGTAGGAATGGCGGTGAATCGCGGCGCGGTGCAATGACGAGGTCGCGTACTAGTCAGCCAGCGAGGCAGGCAGCCAACCAGCCAGCCCAGATGGAGCGAGCGAAACCAGCCAACCAAGCGAACCAACCAAGGCAACCAAGCCAACCAACCAAGCGAACCACACCAAGCCAGTCGGCCGGCCGTGTGTCGTTAGCGTGTCTCTCGTTTTTCTCGCGTAACGAACTCATTTATTTCCACGCGGTAATGTACGACAATGCGGAGGTCGATCTACGACTCGCGCGGCCGCGAAACAAAGCGCGCGCTGCTTGGCAAACGAGCTGCACGCTGCTCCGCGCCAGGACCCCGAGGGGCGGTGAGTATTTCATCAGAATTTACGTTGCATTTCACGCTGCTAATACCGGCGTAGTATAATTATAATTAGCGGGCTACGCCCTTCACACCGCCCCCTTCGGAACTTTGCCGCGGATATACCTGGCCCGCGTATCCTTCGTCTTGATATCCGGCGAGCGACTCCGATGGCGGCGCCGTGCCCTGTTCCTCCTCCCTCCCTCCCTCTCTCCCACCCCCCTCTCTCGCCCTGCGTTATATTCCTCCGTGTTGATCTGTGTTGCTCGACTGGAAACTTTCTTCTTTCGAACGGATGATGAACGACGAGCAAACCTGTGGATTTAACCCTCCGCTCGACGAGTACCGGATCATTCCAACCCGCCTGCTGGAACCGACCGCAGAAGGCAGATGTTTTCGTTATCGTCGAGACCCGAGGCCCGCCGGTGTCGGGTCGCTCGAGACCCGCCTCGATACATCGACCAAGGACCGGTTTATTGCTTGCATACGGTTTTCCTTTGTGTTACTGGTTCCACCATAAAGTTGCATTGCTTTTTCGATGACATTTTCGATGTCAATCTTTTGGATGTTGTTGCTTTCTCTCAGTACTGGGTAAACTTTACCTTGACGGACTCAAAATTTCGGCCTTTTTGCATGAATTATGGTGTATTTGATATGTCATTCAGTGGATTTCTACCCAGTCGAAATTTCAATCCTCTGGGATCAATGATTCAGGATTTATGGTTGCTCAAAGTTGAGCATTTTTCGCTTTGACGGGTAAGGGTGCCGCCATATTGGCTAACTCAATTCTGAATCATTGATCCTAGAGGATTGAAATTTCGACTGCATCCGCGCTGGGTACAAATCTACTGAATTAAATACCAAATTGTACATTATAATTCATTAGAAAAAGGCCGAAGAGGTGAAGAGCAGCCTCGGTGTGCACCAAGTGATACTGTAGGATGCTTACATCTTGCATATTGTTCACAGCAGCCCGGTTGTACAATAAGTGCGAGTCAGTTAAATTGATTCGCGATTTCAAGATGTCTATGGCCGGAGTAGGTAGTTCGTCTCGTGTTTGCACTTCCTGGATTTCTCCTTCCGTCTCGTCGCGTCTTCTCCGTCGTCACCTCGGTGTGTTTCAGGATTGGTTAAGGTTGGATTTAGGTGGAGAAATGTAGCGTTGGGTAATTGGACGTGGGTGCATCGGAATGGAACAGGAAATTCCTTTCTGTATTGTCATCGGTCGACAATGGCATGGTTTATAGGCGACTTTCATTGTCTTTGTGTTGTCCATTTGACGGAGTCGAAATTATTGGAGTAAAGTCATTGCAAACAAATACAATCGGTCAGTTCTTTTTACCCGTTAAAACATCCTTTCCAGATATGTCGCCTAATTCGCTGGAGGAATTCAAGGATGCAACCCTGACAATTATCTTCTTGTTGGTACATTTCAAAAGTGCAGTTTTCTTAACATTCGCAAATCCTGTCCACGTCCAACTATAAAAGAACTAATACTTGGAGTTCTGTCGAAACTCGCGTCGTCGCGACCAACGACAACGACATAGATCGACGACGAGGATCAAGATGCTAAGTTCAGGAGGTAATTTGCCGGCGGACCGGCAACATTTCTAATCGTCTGTGGCTCAGTCAGCGAACGAAATGCGCAAAGTGCACGCAACAAAGGGATTACCCCCGAACATCCTCGGCGGCAAGTACGAGATACAGGACACACCGGGCGTTCAGAACCCGTGAACCTGACAGCCGCAGTGCTCCCTGCCCCATCTCGAAGCGGAACTTCGCAACGAAGATTCTATCGAGCCCCATCCGCGAGGGCCTATCAAAATATTCCAATCTGGAGATAGCTGGTACAGAAATGCCGACGATCTGAACGCCGATCACGCCCCGGTCTCTGGTCAAAGGATCTTGGAATGGATCTCGATCCACGAAGGAGAAGGCAGAGACGGTAAAGGAGGAGGAGGAAGAGGAGGATGAAGAGGAGAGAAGAATGAAGTGGGAGGGGAGGAACACACGGCGTACATGCAAAAACAACCACCGTTTCTCTCTCTCCTTGTCGGCCACTTGCCGCGCCGCATCATGGAGTTCTATGGGCAGTGTTTTTGCACGGCATGACACCGGCCAATCCCGCAAAATTACGTGAAGAGGCTGAGGGAAACCTGGGGAAAAAAGAGGAACGGACGACGGAGAGGGAGTGCGCAAAAGATACGAGAGCGAGGAAGAGGGAACGAGATCGTAGAGAGGGTGGCTGCGGCGACGGTTGTGGTCGTGGTCCGTGGTCGTGGTTGTGGTTATGGGCAGGGAAAAGAGAAAGGGAGATGAGAAAAAGAGAAGAAAGAGGGAATGGTGCGCGTGCCTCGGGGCGAAGTCTTGGGCCTCGCGTGCCCAGGCATGGCCTCGTCGTCTCACTCTTCGGACTTCGCGGTCAGAGGTCATCATCGAGCACGAGCCACCTTCGGGTTCTCAACCTCCCCTCGGTGTTGCCGACGCCGATATAAAACTGCCTCATTAAAGGTGCTCGCAAATTCCGTGCGTGCCACGAATCGAGACGAGCCGCCCGGATTTTACGACGGTCTGCCGAACAAGAGACCGTCTTTCAACCCCCTTTTCCTTTCGACCATCTTTTTTTCGTTCTTTTACCCTCTCCCACTCAGCTCGTTTTGTCGCACCGTCGCCGCCGACTGTCATGTCTAAGCTGCGGATCTATACGCACAATCAAAATTGTCTGCATCGATTGGATGAAGGAAAAACTAAATTCGATGTTTTTTCCCTTAATGATTTTTTTCATAGAGAAGAAATCGTATATTGAAATGTTCAATTTTTTTAATTCTCCAACAATTTTGATAAAATCCGCGCTTCCTAGTCGTAACATTAATATATTACTCTTTGGTAATGCTTACTGAGCATAATTATATACCCATGATAATTCATTTAACAGCCATATAAGTAGACAGATGATATCTTTACCCAAAATAAAAAAGCTGGAGTGAAATAGAAATTTGTTTGCTCTCTTAATACGTTCAATAGGTTGAAAATGATATAACAGTATTTATGAATTCTTCTCTAACGTTTTCACTGTTTTAAATCACACTTGCTCATGTTTGTCAAATGCATCGAATCAGTTGTTCTTTCATCAGACATTAATTAGAAGAAAATGATCGCACCTTCGTTCTCGAGGTGGGAATTCGCTGATGAATTGTAACACTTGCGAAACGGTATTAAATATCCCGGGTCCAGGGATGTCTACTTAACAGGTCGATCCTCATCAAATCCATGACGTCACACGAACCGCATCCACTTATCTCCGTGACCTCTCTAAACCTCATCCGACACCCTTTCTCTCTTAAACACGTCGACAAACCAGCACGCGAGAGTCGGTAATTACGTGAGCATGTAACGAATGTTCAGAAGTTGGTCGCGCATTAGAACCCTCCGCTTGGAAGACGCACGATCGTCATTAACAAAAATCCCATGGCGACCCGTTCACGGGAACCGTCGACTGATTCATTTCGCTTAATAACTGTAAATTACAGGCTATCGGTCGAGGTTCGTGTCCGGACGGTTCCTATGAATTTTAGCGAGAACGCGTGGCAACCTCGTGTAACCTTGCCTGTCTAGCTCTCGCGAATAAGGAGAGAATCGAACAATCCATTTTCTGTTTGTTTCAATCAATAGTGGCGCACATACATAGGGATGCCCCTTAACGTCGAGCCGTATTTTAACGAGTTCCACTCGTGGTAAAGATTTTAATAAAATAACTGAGACCCTACTAAAAATTGCTGTACCATTATTCTAAATATTGTTTATACTATTGAATATGTTGGTATCTAATCAATTGCTACACATTTAAGTACTGTATGAGGTATTATAATGTAATTGTAATTACTAACAAATATAGGTGATGAATATAACATAATTGATAAATTGGTATTAGCAATTTCACATCCATAAAATGAAAGAATTCTAGGTTGGTAGAAATGTTCAATTTTCAAGTTAAAGCAGCTCCGAATACCAAGGGGATTAGGAATGTGATCTGTCCCTTTGTAAAAACTGTTCGAAAAGAGGAACGACGGTTTCGTTGAAAAGAAACGGATATTCTTTGGAGAGTCAGAGGGCGTCACGAGGCTCGTCACCGTTGAACAGAATTTTTCTAAACCAATATGTCGGCTTGTAATCACGGTAAGTGGCCTCTCTGCGTTTAATGCCGTAAACATCGGTCGGGCTACAAGCTGTTTGCGATCGGGCAACGATCGCGCATTAAAGTGGAAGCTCGCTCGCACGATATCGATAGGACGCGGCCGGTTTTTCCGTGGAACTTAACGGGAACGGTCTTAAATCATACACTTAAACCGATCATTACAGAATGTCCTGAATCAGTTAGGTTTTAACAGAGAGAGGAGGGAGCCGGTTATTTATTACCATCATCTAGGCGGATACGCACCCCTCTCTCTCCCCTCCCCAGATGACCAACCCCCTTTCGATCGAGCAATTAGTCGACTAAACGTATGACGATGGCCGGGACCGGTTTCCATGGGGATATGAATTTTCGTTTAGAACCTAATCGTTTTCCCCGAGTGAACAGTCGAGCATAAACGGGGTGCGAAGAGGATCCTAGAGAGAGAACATTATTTTAGGGTGCATAGAAGAGAGAATCCTTCAAATCAAATTGTAGTACTTTCTGCTGTTGAATTTATTTTATTTATTAAAATAAATTTATTCAAACCATATAAGGATTATGTTAAAATAAGGATTTATGTCGTTCGGTTACAACTACCACATTGAAATTCAATTTCAATTGAGCATATCTTAATGAAATCAAAAATCACTTTCAGCCGTTTAAAGAGGTTTCTTTGGGGATGTATGCCACACAGTATTTTGTCCAGACTGTCGTAAAATATAATATTTATCTAAACGATTGCAAAGTAAAAATTCTAGTTTACTCAATGATTCTATCTAACTTAGAGAAAATTTTCTTTCCGGATTGCCTTTTTATTTCATATTTATTTAAAAAAAAGAATATATTTTTAACGTTGAAAAGTATTCAGTTCGAATATTGGAACCACACCGAAATTGTAATTCGTACCGATGCTCCCGCGATAATTCAGGAATTGTAGGTAACGGCAGAGCTCTATAAAGTACAGAAGTTCCCTGGATACAATCGTAGAAGTCGGTAATGGAGTCGGTAAACAAGATATCTGTAGATAGTTAAGAAAGCGATTTTATTCTAGACTTTCTCGGCAGATGGTTCTAGCGTGCATAGCTGTGGACTGTGTTTGAATGTTCAAACAATCGTTTTCTTATTATGAGATTGTCAATTATATAGTACCACTTCTTCAATTCGTTTTATAGAATAACTTAAAAAGTACACGTTCCTCAGAGAAATATTCTTAGAAATGATTTTTTATAAAAGGACATTACAAAAGAAACAAGAATTAGCGATTTAATCTGTAAAGGAAAAATTGACATTTTCTAGGAATTAATATACAAATCAATTTTTATTCAATAAAATGACTACCTTAATGCAAAATAGACACTTGCTAGTATAGTCGACAGTTTACGCTTGAAACGATAAATTTAAAGTTATCAGATTTTATATAAATAATGCGAGTAATTCAAAGTTGAAAGATATTATAATTTCTTAGTACAAGCGAAACAGCTGCTGGCCAACTCCATCAAAGCGTCGACCGGTTACCCAATTAGCGCAAGTACAATGAATTACAGATTAATCTCCGATTTTCTTCGGAGCGACTGACTTCTTTCCAAGAAGCATCATCGCTGACAAAGGATGCAATTACACGGGTCGTGGTTGGACGTTCCGAATTGTCCGTCGAATTGCATCGAATCGAGTGTCGCGAATATGCAAGCTCACCGTAGAACGGCCAATTGTCGGCGGTAATCTTGTGACGGATAGCTTTTGAGATTTGCGCGAAGATACCGGCCGTTCCTTTTCTTTCGCGGAACGAAGAAACGGCCGAAGACATTTTCTTACCGTTATCCCCGATACTATCTCTTTATTGATAGATCCCGCGAGGGGCGAAGAATTTTTAATTAGCCCGGAGCGCACCGATTAAATCTTGTCGAGTAATTATGAGCCGGCACGGCGTTGTCAAGCGCGAAACGCCGCGCCGGGAGATTCTTGCGCGGCTTTTAATTGCGATCGGCGATCCGCGACACCAAATCTTCTAGGCACGCCTTCTCTTTATTTTCGGCAGCTTTCACTTTGACACCACAATAGAATACTTTCGATCATGCTGTTCCTGATCGACGAATGTTATACCGTCAAGTCAAATATGAGTAAGCGAAAAACTCTTTACACTCGAATCTATTTTGATTGAAAACCAAACATTTCGTCCGGTCTAGAATATTTTCACTCTTTTGTACATATTAAACTGACCCAAGTTACTCATGCAATACTGAAAATGTTTAGTAACATATATGTATTCGGCAATGTAAAAAGTATTTTGACTAATAAAGAATTATTGTAATGTTAAGAATGTTTCAAAGCATCGATATCTTATTTTTAATCGATCGACGCGAAAAATTGTTATTTTACGCACAGATTCGCAGTCGATTCATTATCACCAGAGACTGCCATAATTGCGCAATGCAATAATAAAATATTGCATTTCCAAGCAACGTAAAACTTTTATTAGGCGATATAAGTACAAATCCGGTTCTTTTATTATCGTATCTTTTTTCTCAGACACTCAGGTGGGCATTAAAGATTATTTATCTTCATATTTATGTATTATTGATTTTTAGAGAACGTTAGGTAACGCAGGAGAACCGATACACAATTTAAAATTACTAATTTACTGAAGTTCGTGAGAAGCTTTCATTGAGAAGCACAAGCGTGATTAATGAAACAGGATGCGAGTGATACATTTAAATAATATTCCAGTGATACTTCAAACGAATGACTGATCGATCCGAACGAAAGTACCGAGATTAGCGAACCATATAAGGTTTTAAAAAGATAAGAAATCCTCTCGTCAAGACCGAGGCAACAAGATAAGATCTCGAAACGGGGTTCGCTTTTAATTAATCGGAATCCCATCGATTACTTTCACTTAGGGTTTCCCCTAGCAATTATTTTTTATATGAGCGGAATAACGACTCCGGACTGTTTCGTATTGTGCTCGCAGTTTGAATACTTGATTGAGCGATGGAAGATATAATTTTGCTGAGAAGGACGTTGCTCCTATTACGATCTTTTTTCTGCCTTCGTCTTTGTTGGCCGAAAGTAGGTTAAGTTCTATTATTTCGTAGAAATCATTGCGTGACGTTTTACTTTCAGAAAATGATGAATCGAAGATTTTGGAACGTTGATTTTTAAAATACTCGTTTAACGACGACGTTCTATATTATTCATTATTAAATATTTTTTCAATTAGTCCAAGCTGCTCGCAGTATTTAAAATGTACAAGTGTCTTCTAAGGATTGGTAACTAGGTATTAATTAATATAAATCAAGGATTTTGGTACGTTCATTTTTGTAAATGCTTGTTTATCGTCTATTAATCATTATTAAATAATTTTTCAATTAATCAAAGCTGCTCGTAGTACTTAAAATGTACAAGTGTCTTCTATGGATTGGTAACTAGGTATGAATTAATATAAATCGAGGATTTTGGTACGTTCATTTTTGTAAATGCTTGTTTATCGTCTATTATTCATTATTAAATAGTTTTTCAATTGGTCCAAGCTGCTCGCAGTATTTAAAACGTGTGAGTGTATTCTAAGGATTGGTAACTGGGTTATAATTAATGTAACAACTCGATTTCACAAACGACAAGCAGAACGCATCGGAAGAAGTCGAGAAAAGCAACGGCAGGTTAAATTAATCCTGTCGCCTCGCCACGATCCCGATCTCTTTTCGCGTTGTCACTACACTGTCGTCGAGCGACGATCTGAAAAGGAGTAGCTATAGCTGATCAAATATCTCACGTTCCGTGTCAGCCAGTTAGAAAGTCAGCTAGTCCGATCCTCAAAAAATCTTTCTCATGCATTAATCATTGTCTACTTGCGCGATTCTTTAACAACGTTATTCGACATCAATGAGTGCACGGCTACGGCGTATAACAAATAACTCCCAGGAATAACGATTCGGACAACCCAAGTTCGTGATCTACAACCGAACGCCTATCGTTCTATCTTCGGCTCGTTCTACTCGATCTGAAATTCATATCACCGGCAATTCCGTAACAGACGCATGATATATGGGTACACAATCATTTCTTATAGAAATTTATCGCTCAATTTTTACGCGGACACTTTTATTCGGTTTTGTCAGAAAAACTGAAAATATCAATTTTCAGGTTCACGAATTAAATCGAATAATTACTTTAAATACCCGAAGCATTTCCAAACTTTATTGGATATAATCATACTTGAAACAAATGATAATGTATCACTAGACAGCGGATATTTATGCACGAATTAAAAATGTTGCCATCTGAAATAGCAATATATTTAATTTCAGCATTTTTAAACTCTTCTAATGCTTTTACTATTTTAAATTACACGTGCTCATTTTTATCGTGAATGCATAAAATCCGCTATCTATTTATCAGAATGAGCAATTTTGCTTAATTTAAAACTGAGATGAATTTCGGGTCGTTAAGTATGAAACTTGGCAAATGTGTTTGAAATTCTTATTTTATTTGTAAAGTTTCATACTGAACGACTCGATGGGCTATTTTTTCTTTTCGAAGTGAAGCGTTTTCTTAGAACTAATTAGAGTGTACGAATGGTCGAGCAATCGAATGTGCAATTTGCATGAGTACAGAGCGTTTAGATTGGAATCTCGATTTGATATTTCTTGTCGATGGAAAAAGGAATAATCGCGGATGAGAAAAATGGCGGCGTCCGGTTGAAATTAAAAGCCTCGGAGGGACGAGATTCGCGCGGGGCACGAAACAGCGTAATTTGCTCACGTGTCCCGTGTCATTGACGACCAACCCTGATCATCGTCGTCAGGTAATGCACGGTAAATTCTGAACGATTATCTACGTGCCTGACCGACCTTAAAATTGACTAATGTACGAGAAACGTCGGCCGTGCAAGTCAGCTCGAGGCTGCGCTGCAGGGACTGCACAACTACAGTCTGTTCGCTATTATTGACCACCATTTTCGAATAACCGTTGCCATTAGTATCGATAATTATTAGATATCGCTATCCGTATAATGTAACACAGCTTTTTCTAACGGGATCATTCTAGAAAAATTGAAAACATATTCCCCGCTGGTTTCGCTTGACTCGTATAAAATTCATGAAAAACAAAAATTGCAAATGCACATCCTGCATCATATTTTGAACAGCTTCATCATTTGTAAATATAAGTATGTTGGAAAAATATTAGCAGTGGCCGAACTAATTTTATTTCAGTAGTACCTAATTTTAGAACGTTTTGTTTCTGAAGAAAATAATTGTACGATGCAATTGTGCAATTTACAATAAGTATAAATTATCTTGGAACGACAAACAAGATGTAATAATAATAAAATCACAGTGTAAGAGGGACGAGGAGGAAAATTATAGAAAATTTATTGATCGTACGTTAATGAACTATGGAGATAAAGGAGAGGATTTTTGTCGAGCGCGAGACGACGGTCGATAATCCACGAAGGCAAAGACGGACGAGCCGAAGAAACGTTTGCATCGCGTGTACGCACGTTCCGTCAACGATCGTCTCGCACGATCGTGCCAATTACCGATTTACTCATTTTTTGCAAGGTCCGGCAGCACGAGCAACTCGGTCGGACGATGGAGTACGCGGCCGCAAAGTGAAATAATAGGGGTTGAAATGAGTGAAATGAGGGGACGGCCGGTACGTACGCGTGCGTGTCATAGGAGCAATTCCACGCTAAACTTCGGATGGAATTTGATACCTTCGCGTGTACCTTTTCAATTGTCCTAGGTACGTGTCCGGAGAACACGCGTACACAATCTTATGTTCACCCAACCGCTGCTATATTGCTTAGAAGCGTACCTGTAATTATTATATTGATTCGCAAACCTGAACAATCTCTATACTTGCAACTATTGTAATACTAGTAGCACCACCTTTTTTTTATTATTCTCCTCAGGGTTGCAATTCTTACAAGTCTCGCGCTCCTCTCCTTTCTGCATATACTTTAATAATATTTGTTAACACAATAATTTGGTATTCTCTATACTATAATATCGCAGTAATGCATTAAATACTTTGCTGCAATGGTAGTAGTACAATACTAGTACGTATTACTTTTATTGCTACTCTCAGGGTTACAATTTTTCTCACAACTCACACTCCCCTTTTACGCAACTTTTGTAATAATTTTTGTCAATAATTTAGAATTCTCTATACGATAATGTTGCAGTAATTCATTAAACACTTTGCCACGTGATGCAACGCTCCCGGGAAACTACAGAGTCAAATGATTCGAAGCTATTTCCATATAATTTGAACAAGTTCAGTAGAAACGATACTAATTAAAGTGTAGTTAACGTACCACTTACTAGTAACCAATTGCTCGGAATTGTAGTTTAACACATTCGCTACATTCTATGGCTATCTGTGCTACATTCTGTGCTGCGCTTTACGACGTTTCTTTGACAAATTCTTTTCGTATTTTACATTTAATTAAACGTTGCTGCTGCAAACCTTGTTAGTACGCCAAGTAGGTGATGGCATCTACAGGTTTTATCTTTACACGAAATTTTCAATCTACACCCGAGCGACAGACTTAAATTTGTCACTATTGAAAGAACCATGTAAAAAATCGTTAGTCAAGATCCAAGACTACATTTTGCTGCAAATCAACTGCTTGAAAACTCTTCTAGTTTCTTCCTCGCCATTTTGAGTTTACAAGTATGCATGTAATAACTGCAAGATCTATTTAAAAAGTCATTAATCAATGTCCATAGATTTTTAAACGTTACGAAAGTGGTTAAGACTACATTTTCTTGCAGATCAACTGCTTCAAGACTCTTCCGCGTGAAAACGGTCGCAGGTGTACGGTCTTTATCAGCAGTTTTTCGATCTTGTTGCACGGGGATTAAGAGTGTAGCAGCTTCAGAAGTTTGGAGCATGATCGGAGACGATTCGGCTGGTTCCCACGTCACCTGCGTGCCGAAAATTTCCAGCCGCCCACGACCCGGTCCTCGTCGAGCAGCGGGTCGCAACTTTCACGTGTTCTGGGCGTTGTCGTTCGCTCGGCGTGCCTCGTCACGGCTCTCCGTTCTTTTCCCCGTGGATTTTTTCGATCGCGTCGATCTCGTCGGGCGCAGACTGGGAAAAAGTCGTGACTTTAATGCTCGAACCCGTTTGCCCTAGATCGCGGGTTTACGCGCCGACACACGCGGCGAGGAGATGTCCGAGAGCGTGTGCTCGCTCGGCTCGGCTCGGCTCTCTTGCTCGTGCTTTCACGCAAACACGCGCGTGCACACACGCACGCACACGCACGCACCCGGAGACCGAAGGTACGCGTTATGAACGGAGGAACAAGGTGCGTTGGTCACTAGGGCGTTGACCTGGCTGGACCAAACGAGCGCGAGCCGAGCGGAATCTCGCCTCGAAGAGTACGAGAGGCGAAACAGCCCGTTTTTTCGAATTGTTCTTCTGCCCCCCTCCCTCCCTTCCTCTCGAGCATGTCGCTGACGTGTCTTGGCATTCTGCGATCCTTATCTGGCCTCGTAATTGTGCCCTCTATTATTCTGATAAACGTCCACCGTCGCCGCGAGACTCCTGATTTAAGATGCTTTCGATTTATGCGGCTACCACGAAAACTAATTTTTCTTTCGGTCCTTGCACCTGCAGAATCTCCGCAACGTCGATCAGTATAGATATACGCTCATTCAATTTGTATGTACATATTGTACATTTAACTTTGCATTCAAATATTGTCGTACAATAGCTGCATATAAGAAAATTAAACAATGAAATCAGACTGGAAGCTTCTTGTATTCTTTAATCGCCATTTTGTTCAGTAGTCATCCCACAATTTCTCAATCTCTTCTTTCCATCATTCATTTAAATAGCATATACAATATATATGTATATATTTAATTTTAAGTTGGAAGCTTGTATTCCTTAATTACCTATTTGTTGAAGGCAAGTGAACATCCGGTGATTTATGGACGAGAATGTATTCTATCGTTGAAGAGAGTTTTAAATAATACTAGAGACATGTCGTAGGTTCCATTCGATTAAAACTTTTTTAACTCGAAAATTAAACGTTTCTTCCGAACGGAAATAATTCCATTGTATACGATTTCTTTCATTTTATGGATACGAAATTGATTAGATACCATGTTTAATAATGTCATCAATATTGTGAACATTGTGTACATTGTTGGTGGACCATTTTAGACAGGAAAGTGAAGATGGACAGCGGAAGGGAAACGAAGGGAGAGAATTATAGAAGGATGAGGGAAAAAAGACTGGCCTGCGCGCTCGTTCTCTTATCCCCCGAGGATGTCGTTGCTCCTCGTTTAATTCCGTGCCATTCTTTCGCCGTTCCCGATCGAGTTTCCTCGAAGTAAAACGGTTCTGATCGATTAATTAAAATGAAAAGGCTGAAAACGCGGCGCAACGGTAACCTGGAATCAAATCCGGATTCGGTACACCTGCCATTGACCCGACTTCTTCTCCGGATTCTCTTTTTGCCGATTCGTTGCCATTAATCCCCGAACCTTACGGGGTCGTATCGTTTCACTTAATGATCGCCACGTAACAATACAACCTTGCAGAATTACATTATCGAAGAAAGCGTGGCATGCAACTTGACCAGCGTTCTCTCTTCTTTTCTTCTTTCTCCGTGTACGGTTATTCACGCGGTATTACGTTCTGCGCGATCAATGGCGCTCATCCGCGAACATTATAGCTCGTACAACGTTCATACTAATTTAGATAATGCGGGAAATTCGATCTTTGCGCTCCTCCAGCGTACTGTAGAACAATTTATGCATTATTTTATTGTGATAAAACTGAGTAGCTTAAAACCATGCAAAGGAGAAAAGCATTTAGGAACATCGACGTACCATTAACGGAATATTTCTTGCATTTTCACTTGAATTTTCATGTTGCATATTCAAACGATTTAGAAAATTCATGATGTATGACAGGTTTTAGAAAGATGTTCTTTTTCAGTCTAGATTCAATCTTAACCCTTTAGTGTCTAAAGGTACTTAAAAGTTTTGCCGTTATTTGTTATTTTTTTTTCAAAATTATGTATTTTACGTAGTTTAAATTTTCAGAATAAACTTTTTTATTTGTTTTTTTTTTTTATTACTGACGATACTTATAAATACCTTCTTTCTAAAACACCCGAAAATAACAACAACAAAAATGTAGAATGGGTTTTCGTGGTTCTCTTGACAATAATATATAATAAATGAATTAAATAATGATTGAAATTTAATTTTTTTAGTTAAATACAAATTTGGGCATTAAAGGGTTAAGAAAATGAAATTTAAAAAATTCAGGAAGTGGAAACATCATATAAATTGGAATTATTTTAGGTTGGAAGAAATGTGTAATGTTCGAGTTAAAATAGCTTCGAGTGCAAAGGGCTAAGAGAACCTTTTACAAAATTTCTATTTCGCCGTGTTCCATTGTCATTAATTATAGAAATCCTAAAGATCTCGTAAACAAGACTAGACAAACTTTCATCTCCGCCACTGTTCTCATCAATTACAAAAGGAAAAAGTAAAAATGCCGTGCAATCCCGCTGAAAAGTAGTTGAAATTTTTGCGGTATTAGTAACCGTGCCAGGCTGTAATTACGAATACGGTTGGCAATTTGTATCCGAAGTTAAGCGACGTTTAAACGGCTCTACAGGCAAGTGTTAACTGCCACTTCTCTCGTAAAGTTCGAACCTACTTATCATACAGTTCGTCTCATCTTTTAGCGGGGCACGCTCCAGTTCGCGCGTCCATCGAAAGTGAAGAAACTCGAAGTATGTAATACGAGTTACTTGTATTATGGAACGGCTGTATGTATACTGTCGTGGAGAGCTCGCGGCCCAGAAAACGCGACTGCGTCGAAAGCCGGCGAAACTGACGTTTTTACTTTTTACACGGTGCGCAGCGCCGGGAACGCGAAAACACGAGAACCGTAATTTACGCGGCCATAAAATCTCATAATGCCGCCTCTGATATCTCTGTCCAGCCGCGCTTTTTGCCGGCGAACCGTTTAAACGCCGCGCCGCGCCGCGTTCCATCATTAGCCGGAAACTGTTACCGTACCGCGGAGGTTAATGAAACGCGCCGGATGGAAAAGTGCGTGAAGAAAACGCGTACGTATTAAATCGTAAAACAAATTCGTTCCATTCCCCATTTTTCAACCCATATCCGACCCTCGTTTCACGAACTGAATCCGACTCAGTATCAAATGACCAACTTTAAATATTCTTAATCGATGGAATTAATTTGAAAAAAGTTTCGAGTGCAAACCCTATATCACCCAGAATTCGCATCACGATATCGACTCTTGAAGATGATCCATACTTGTATCGAAATGTTAAGAAAAATTTTATAAATTGCAATATTGCGTTGTTTTTTACTTTTTGATCGAACCTGTGCACCGATAACATAAACTAATTTCTAACCCAAAGCAACAATGTTCTATTTTCTCTTTTTTAATTGTTTATTTTACGTCGCATCTACTGCTAATGGTTATTAGCGACGGGACCTACAGTTTATTAAGATGGATTTCGAACTACCTTGGGCACCACAGTATTAGACAATGTACCACTTGGAAACCGTGCGACGTTCGTTTGAAAAATTTGTTCGTACAGTAAATAAGGAGTGATTTGGTGTGGTCACGTAACGAGGCTCACCCTGTGTAAGCCATGCAAACGAACGCCTTTTCCCTTTGTTCGGCCGCGCAATAAGAGAAACAAAGCATCTTCGATCGACGAGAAAGAAACGAAAGGAGCGATGCGGTGGGTGGCGCGGTACGAGAGGAGTGCATTCGAGAGTCGAAGACGAGTGTATTCGATTCTACTCGGCCATTAGGACACACACAGTGCACGAGCATCCTCCCAAGGGCCCATTCCGCGGAGGTTCACTTGCGGTTTCGCGATCGAACAAGCGGTAGGTGGATCACCGCGGTGCGCCGTGCATCAACAGCCTCGTTGCGACGATATCGTATTCACGGTTACGTATCTTCCCCGGTTGTTATAAATTATTCGATCCGCGCTTGAAATTGTAATCTCCCTGTGCCTTGGACCAAAGTGGACTCTCGCAGCCACGAGGCCGAACTTTCCGATCGATAGATCACGCCGGACGATCCGGGTCCCTTCGATCCACGGCCTCGTGATCCTCCACGCCGTTATGGCAGCCCCGTGTACCACTCGCAAGGGCTGATTTAGAGACGCACCGGTCCAACGATGTCTTTAATAGAGAACGGGCTTGTTACTCCGCCGAGTTATGGGGTCGCGTTCTTACGCCAGAGACACTAGAGATATCGCCATGGCAATGGGCTATCCTGATACGCGGAATGCCGCGGAATCCTGTAGTTAAATCTTGGACCTTGTCGATCCACCACGGAGGAGCAATCCTACTCATCTTTACACATTTCGATTTACAATTTTCAAATCATTATTTTGCGGATTCTAGAGCAGTTAGTGTTATGATGAAGTTTCCTATCATATGATTTTTCTGATTTGGGTTTCACCCATTAAATACAACTTGTTCTCTCACATACAATAGAAAATGCATGCGTCTCTGGTCAAACATTATGAATGTCAATTTTTAATCTACCATAATTTCTTGGTATACCAGCATGTCTAAAGCGGCTTAATTTTTTTACCGGCAAATATTGATTCCAAAAACCTTCGATCTCTGCATTCAGAGTAGTGCGTCTATGTACGTAGTTCCTATGTATTCTGTTTTGGTTCTGTTCAAGCGGTCACATTGACCTCAGTATGATTTCAACCGGCATCATGCATATTCGAATCATGAATATTCTCAATGTCCAATTTACGTAGTTCGTTTTATACATAGCAAGTACGTAATAATATTTTTTGTTTAATTTTAACCCACCTTATATTAAATACAGTACATTATCAAATATTTTCTAGACGCAAATTCCTTTGAGAATGATCCACACCAAGATCGAAACGTCAGGAACAATTTAAATTGCACTTTAAATTATATTCTATAGCAAACCTTTGAAAACTTACACTTCTCTGCGTACTTTTGTCGTACAGTTAAATTTCCATTTATACTCGGACGCCCTCAGAACAACGATATCGTTTTTAGTACTGGGATTTAAACTTTTCTGAGAAGTTAGAGGAATCAGTTTACTACACGATGAGAAAAGAAATCTTTTCCGAAACGGCAAAATTAATCTCGTCTTCGTTCGTTTTCAAATTCAATTCTAAATGCTCAATCAAAAGGTATGCAAAGCACAGGTTAAGAAGTGTCATCGTCTGCCTTTCGAATCCGAGACGTATACGACTGTAATAATATTTAAATGAGTAGTTACTGACACGGTTCATCGCAAAACGCGGACCATTACAATCTCGATTATTTCTTTCCATTACCACTGTTAACGACCGAAACTTCTCGAGCTTCGCATCATCTTAATGCACTAAAATTCCAAATATGAACCGCTCGACAACTTCCAACAACACTTTACGACACGTTCCGCTGCAAATAAGAAGCCTTGTATCGTAAACTTGCTGTGGTTCGACGTTTCAACCGAACCAGGACGTCACCCGTCACTGTCATCGATCCTTGGAAGCGTTCGTTCCCAATGGATTGCCACGGGTTCAGAAATATGTTTGCCAGATGCACTCAACAGTCGGTGCTTTTAGATCCGTGTCCCGAAACAATGCTGATCATCGCGGAATCCCAAGAAAAAGATAAGAAACGGCTGTTATTATCGGCCGCGTGTCCAATTTATAAGCTATAGACTATTATGAGGACACGAGCGAGAAAAGGAAGGAAAGAATGGACATAACGGAACAACACCGCAGGTTGTCGGTGTAGCCATACCTGTTTCATATCCATCCGTCGATAATCCGCAAACCTATCGATTAGCTGAATGGCGAAGATCGAATCTTTCCAATCGTTAAAGCGACTCGATAAAATCCAATCGCACGAGAACCGGCACGCGGCTACTAAAACTTTAAAGTGTGACGATCGTAAAATCGGCGAATGGATTGTAATTACGGACGCAGGATTCACTTAACCGAGAAGGGGAGCTGACGTTTCACGGGGCAATATTAAAAGTACACTAGCTGGCCAATTTTTATACGCTATTATTAATCGCGATTTTTAATTGCTTAATCGCGCCGACTTTACCTTACGCTATTCGATAACTCGGTCTGACAATTTTTAACCTGGGTTGCTCGTTTGTAAATTGTTTTCTTCTCGAGGATTTTTCGCGAAGCAAAACGTAAAAAGTAAGATGACTTATCATCTATCTTGATCACCAAAAGACACATCTAAAACGATAAAAATATAAAAAGAAACTCCTCTTGTATTTTTAATGAACAAATGTTTACATGATCGTACATTCTTCGTATTGCTGTAAATTTCACAGGATAAAAATATAAAAAGAAGTTTTTCTTGCCTCTTTAATAAACTAATTAAGTCCTCAGTATTGTGTACATCACAGCGAATTAAGAGCTCATTACCGCGGCATAAAAATAACTAAGAATGTCCCTAATATTGCGGTGGGAATTGCAACTACGAGGAGAAACGAGGTTCCATTCATCCTAACGTTTTAGGTTAATTATTTGATCCACGTAAATAGGTATAGGTTACGATTTTAAATAAAGAGTATTTATAGACAAAATAAGAGAAGACGTTTCTAGTTGAGTTATAACAAAAGTAATGAAAAAAGAAAGAATGGAGATGTCAAGAAGAAGAATTGAGAAAGACAGAGGAGATCGTAAATACGATTATGCAATGTTGTACGCAAATGATTTATAGACAAAATAACAGAAGACATCTTGGTATATTCTAAAAAGTAACGAAAAAAGAAAGAATGGAGATGTGAAGAAATGAAAAGGAAGAAGAATTGAGAAAGACAGAGGAGTTTACACGGTAAATGCGATTGTGTAACATTGTACACTTCAAGTAGACGACAAGTAGAATGTATCGACGGCTAACGATTACGGTGTTTCGAAGAAAAAGACGAAAAAACGGTAACAATGAGCAACTTTGGAATGGATTCGGCCAATCGAATTCCGCAAGAATCGTGGCCGGCTTCGAAGCGACTCACGGAATTCGAGTCTAATCCCGTGGTCGAAGACGTGATTGTAATAACAAATCTCGGTAGTGGCCACGCCTATGTGCCATTATCAATGGCCGAGCTACGGATAAGGAGCGAGGCAGAAATGGTCGGGCCCGGCCTAGCGGCTGGCCGATTGCGCTCGTAACGTTGCATCCAGCGACACGCAATTGGCTCGAGTAATTTCTGATAATCGTTGCGCGTGTTCGTTTCTGCCGCTGCTCGTCTAAATTGTTTCCTGTCGGCTTACCGGTCTCGTTCGCGATCGTTTTCTAAACGCGGCCATTTAGAAGTGCCCCGGTGATAATGTTTTCCAGCCGCGCTGTTACGCCGACTCGATCGGCCGTAATAGAACGAAACCAAAAAAAAAAAAAAGAACAGAGGCACAACTAACAATTTGCTGTAACGCGGTTGTTCGCCTTCCTATTGTTACGTAAGCGAATCACTGTGCTGTCGCGATTAATAATTTTTCCGTTTCTCCCGTGAGAGATATGAATAATTTAAGATTAATGAGTGATAAACGAGACGCGATCCGAAGCCCGTGATATTTCCCGGGAAGTACATTAATTAATTCGCGGCATTAATCGCTGTTTATTTATTTTAGTCGGTGATTAATCGACTCGACGCGACGGTGATGCAAGTCCGCGGCTGGCTCTATTCCCGTAATTAGATGACCCGTATGAAATAGGATCCGTTGATTAACAATTATCGGGAACGATCGGCCAGTGTTTCACGATTTTCAACACAATATCCAGCCGTATGCAATTAACCGACTGTCTACGCGCGAAGTCATTAAATCATCGATACGGATTGATTAATATTTTCTAAGTTCCATCGTGCATCCCGCGAGAGCGTACTTTTAAATATAGATTCTTGATTAATAGCTCTTGCTGTATCTTTCGTTCTCCCTCGATCGTTGCCGCAGCTACAATACACCGTAGAACCTTTTTAATGGGGAAAGTAGGTTACCGAAAGTTAATTAGATGATTATCATTAGCGCCGCGTTAAACTATCGTTCAACATTTTGTGAATATTATAGGTAAATGGTAATTAACGCACGTTCAAGGAATAATGAATATTTCAAGAAAAGAATAGAACTAGTTTTTGGTAAGTTGGATTTTCTCCGATGGAAGTTTGTAAGAAAAGGAAACAGCGAATTTTTTTTTAAATGATAAGAAATCCGCTGGATCAACGACGGCGTGAAAGCACTAACGGGGCGCGAAGGAATCGTTCGTAATTATGAGATCACTGCCGAAAACAACTACCGGTCCGTGACCAATAGGAAAGAAAGAGAAGCGGAACGAGCAAAAAGAAAAATGATTAACGAACTGGTCCAACGCATTCCCGCGACAAGATACAAGGGGAGATACGTCACGCGTGTTACAAGAACGATGTTCGATATATCGTGACGTAAGCGAGAGAATTTCGAGGCGGGAGGAAAGAAGCGCTCGAAATTCTATGGAAGTGGAACGCGTCGCGCATTCCGATTTACTGCCGGCGAATTGATGGCTGGAATCGAATGTCCAATTACGATAGATCTCACTCGAATTAAAAACACCACAACTGTACACCATTAGTGCATTACTTCAATACGATAATTGTAAAGTTGTACCCAAAATAAAAGCATGATAAATTCAAAGATAACTACACTGCAGATTTTATTGAAAATAGATTTAATTCGAATTAAAAGCAACACCACTATGCAGCACTAGTGCAACGCTATAATGCGATAATTTCGATGCTTCTTTCAAAATAAAAGCATAAGTACGCTGCAGATTTTATTGAAATTAGATTTAATTCGAATTAAAAGCAACACCACTATACACCACTAGTGCAACGCTATAATGCGATAATTTCGATGCTTCTTTCAAAATAAAAGCATAAGTACGCTGCAGATTTTATTGAAATTACAATGTTGGAGAAAAAAGGATACTCGTGTACGGATCAACATGTTTGCACGCGGAAGATACATTTTTCAGATTAGGGGAGGATTGCTCGATAATGCGAGGCATCTGGTGAATACCGTCGACGGGAGCGAGATGCATTGACGTTCCCCGGAGAAATCTTTGAACATATTTTCACGTCTCTTGTAAGGGTGTCTCTGCCGGATGCAGATAGCGGCGGCCGTGTCGTACAATATGTGGCCACGTATGGGTGCCGCACAATATCCCTGATGGTAAAGGCCATACAGCCTGCATGATACGACGCAATACTGGCTCGGATAATATATTGTTGTACAAATGGCAGCGTCCCCTACGCCCTGGTGTACCTGTATCCGCTTATCTCCGCTCGATTTTCTCGCCAGCCGAGCGTCGTTTAACGTCGGCGTCGCGTCGCATGGCTGATGCTCGTCTTGCGATTTAGGGCCCTGGGACCAAATTAATCCGTCGCATGCATCATCGGTTACATTTCACCCTTTGCGCCTCTGTGTTCATCGTATCAAGCATTAAAAACATCTGGTAGCTGTTGCGTAACGCAGAAAATCCGCAATTTAGTAATAAGATTTTGACTTGTCGTTTAACGTAAATTCTGTGGTTGTAAGGAAAAAAATTGGTAATTATTTAGAAGATGGGCCTCCTCTTAGATTTTGATGAAATTTAAATATATTATAGACTTCTTTGAACCGCTTTGAACAACTTTTTCCTATACATGTTACCGCCGCTCGATTTTAGTTTTCGAGATATTTGCAAAAAAACTATCGCTAATACTGTATTGAATTTTTGTATTGCTGCACGCTCCGTGGCAACGTAAGCCTGTCCCGGCGCGGTGTTTATTTACATTTTGCTTCTAAACACGCTGTGGCGATGAGAGAGAAAACAGGGGTCTCACTCTATATAAGGTGAGATTCAATTTTCAGACTGCTCGAAGCCCAACTTCCAAATAATTACCAAAAAATTTGAGTTTATGCATTAATTGAGAGGTAGAGTATAGGATTTACTTATATATATAGTAGAGGATTTATTTATAGGAAAATAATGCAATTTAACGAATATTCTATGTCAAAGAATTAGCAATGAAAACTTTAAACGGCAATATCTCCAAATTGAAAATATATGACATGCGGCGTTCTTCCTGACAATCACAGAATTGTTCGTCGCGAACAAATGATTTTATATTCGTCACGTGAAAAAGCACCATTTGCTGTATAAACGAAAATTCTTGTCAGAACCAGAACGTACTCGCGAGTTTCAGAGATTTTCGAATATTTTTCGATAGAAGAAATGAAAAGAATAAACACGGTTTTAAAAAAACTGCACACAATGTGATCGATGAAATGTTTGCTTTTTGTGACACAACGTGGGTACACATTTTAACAGTCAGGCTGCACAGCTCCGAGATAAATAAACGCGATTTCTTGAAATGCGTACCAGCCGGAAGAACTAAGAATGATATAACTCGAGACAGAAGAAACTGAACACCAGAAAGCAGCAGATCTTCGTACAGCTGAAAATGCAATTTACTTATATTCTATCTCTTGCAAATAAAGATATTACCATGCACGAATAAACGCAGTTTAATAGCTCCCTAGTACATCATTCACTATTTATTTTTAGATGCGGAATTGACCCAAGTGCAGCATAAATGAATATGCAAAGCACACTGAAATAAAAACTTAATTATGAAGTAATCAAGCTTTTTGTCGCCGTTCCTGTATGATGAATATTAGAATATGTAAAATAATAACGTTTGGTTGTACGCTTCCGTGCACGGGACTGAAACCTGGGAGTTTACATAAACGTTCAAAGTCTGTTCACTGGTGTTTCATTTAAAGAATTTCTGATCGATTCCCGACTTATTTTCACTATAGCATCGAAACTTGGACTAAGCTAAAACGAGAGAGGAAAATTGCTTGGCTCGAGGACAGTTTTTGAATCGCTCGGAGGTTCGATTCGGGAAAAAGGAACAGCAAATCTTTTTGAAGGAAGCGAGATCAGAATATTATCCGTCCTGGCTGGACAGGTGCGCGTAAAATGGAGGGAGGAAGGGGAAAAAAGAGGCGATCTGTCTTGGTATGCCGGAGGGGCCAGCCTCCTTTGGAAGCCTCAGATCCGAGGCCCGCTGTTGCCAGTTGTTATTCATCTGACCCGAATATTTTTCCTTGCACGCTGATATCGATTCGCCCGATAACACAGACACAGTACTTAGAATCTCCTGTCGCGTTGACCATCTTGAAAATCCTTAGAAACGACAAAAATTTCTTTCGAATATTGACGGAAGTACAAAGTATTCGTATATCTTTTAAAAACGAAAAACTTTTTTGCAAGATTGGGCCCAACACTTTGAATATTTTGTAGACGTTAGAAGGATTACTTTATTAGCTAATGTGTAAATAATTATGTTTTTTAATTTCTTATTGGTCGCAATCTTTGAATTTACAATTTTCATCGATCATATTTCATAACAACCTTGATCGATTAGACCTACCAAAGGCATCTTCTAAATTGCAGGTACAAATAAAAAATTTTAAAAAGCCTGACCTTGATGGTAATCCAATTTTGAAAACGTTATTTATTTTTAAAACGTGTAAGAATACTTTGTTTAGCCACTGTAAGTAGACTGCTGAACGTTCACTCGCACCGTCTGAAAAAAGAGAACAATAGTAGTT
The DNA here is from genome assembly GCA_028455615.1 of Lasioglossum zephyrum. Taxonomy (NCBI): domain Eukaryota; kingdom Metazoa; phylum Arthropoda; class Insecta; order Hymenoptera; family Halictidae; genus Lasioglossum; species Lasioglossum zephyrum. The sequence goes on along the minus strand of CM052323.1, from coordinate 3,629,946 downwards.
CAAGAAAAAGAACAACGGCGACAGATCGTATCGACGTATAATTGATTCGATCTAATAGTGTCGAGCACCATATAATCCTGGATCGATTACAGATCAATTATTCTCTCATAAATCTGCTGTGGAAACGGTTATCGTCGTTTCGTTTGTTGGTTTTTGCGGGGTATATTAATCACGGCAACGACGTCGAATATGAAGTAATGCAACGAACGTGTGCTCTAAGCGAGTTTTACTGCGGTTTAAATTATACACCGCCGCGAACCGTTCCAGTAAATTCTTTCTTAATGAGCGGCTCATTTCACGTTCGCCGGTGCTCATATTTGGGTTAACGCATGGAGGAATGTTCCCTTGTACGCGATCTTGTCACAGGACACCATCGGCATATTTTTTTCCACGTCGTTCGCGCGTTATTCTGAAAGTATCGAATGTCCGGGATAATGCGAGGCTCTGTCGAATCGCTGAAGTTAACAAAATTGCCGATTGCATGGCCAAAATTTCTCCTAAATGTAAAATTAGAGAAGGTTTGTACGACTGACCCCCGTGTTACAATTTCGACTAAGACGGGGCTATTGTTTTCTGGCAATCATTGCCGATTATGCCGTTTCCAATCAACAATTTTATTATCCACCTTGTCGAACCTTCAAAAGAACGTTTTTACGGTTACCATAGTATCGTCAAACATCTAAATGTAATTTTAAGTTATTCATCGAGCAGCTAGTACCTCGTTAAAACGGCGATGCATAATGTGTTTGCGGTTTACGAGCTATTTCTAATGAATTTTTTATATCCAACTAGCCAACCTCTACATAAAAAAAGAGGAACGACTGGAAACGACGTTGAACGAATATTCAGAGTAAGCGTAACGAACTAGTGCTCGAATCTTCAAATCTGTTTTAATATTTAAGGTTGCCAAATTTTCAGCAAAAAAACTGGATGTAAAAAATTTTCTTGAAAAACGTAGAGCTTTAAAACGAGACCAAAAGGAATATTCTTGAACAGTTTTTCGGGAAGGTAGAATAGATTGAACATGGGAAATTTTCGAACGAAAATTTAGTGGTCCTTTAATGACGAACTTTTAGGACAATCTAATATTCTAACATTGAAAATTGAATTTCGACGGGACAGAGCGTTTGCCCGGGTTATCGTATGCTCGTGTCGTCTTCGGAACAATGGATCGGATCGATTAATCGATCGTGGATCGCGAGAGCACGGCGTAATCCGAGTCGAGGAGGAGCTGGAACTCGTGCGCGGAGCTCTACTTACTGGATGCTAATTGGAAGAGTAGCAAGCAAACGAAGGTAGCCTGGTTAAAAGGACAGAGATGGCAATGTTGCACGAGGAGAGAATGGTAGACCGGTCCAGCCGCGATCTACCAGTTGATCGAATCGTCGGGAACGGTCAGAGACCACGTCGCGATCCAACCTGGCTGTTCAGGCGACGTCGGCTAACGATCCGGGAAGGATAATCGAGGTGTCGATGCCTGTTCAGAGCACAGCTAATGATTTCTGCGGTCGATCATACCGCACGACCACGCCAAGCCCAACCGCCATCTAATAAATACCGGTCATACTAATTGGAAAATTCGTTTCGAATAAAATTTGCTGTCGCACTCGCTGATACGATGCAGAGATTCCAGTCGCCCATAGTCTACAGTCTATATAAATAAAAATCAAATGCTGTTCGTTGGTAAGAGCTTCACTTGAGAACGCCTGGACCGATTTGTGTAATTTTTTTCCTAAATTTCATAATTAGTCCGAATAAGGTTTTAAGGAATGAAAAATTGGAAAAATGGAAAATTCGGAAAAAACTAAAAGTGCTTTTTGAATCATATTTCATTGCAACAAAAAAAAGATCGTCGCAGCTTTTAATCAATATTGCAATACGAGTTTATATTATCGACGTCTGTTTGCAGTTAGTTTATTTATATTCCAATTTATTAAATTCACAAAACAATCACAAACAAATTTATAGAAAGGACAGGAGAACGTCTGTCGGGTCAGCTAGTACATAATATATTCGGTTGTCCTAAAAGTTTCTTTCACTATCTGCACATTTCATATTGTTAGATAACATCAGCATACACAAACAACGCAATCTTCCGTTCGTTAATATTTTATTGTTCCTTCTGATTCGCCTTTCTTATTCATACCATTGTTTTTCTTGAAAACCACTCTGAATTTACACTGAGCAGACTAATCGAGACCGAAACGAACTTCTGGGACAAGTTAATATATCAATACGGATCGGCATTTTCAACTCGAGCCCTAACAGATTCTTCGTAATTGGACGGACGGTTTAATAACACGGGACCGACCCATTGAACAAAGTAATTGTTAAACGCACGCACGGATTTACGATGATGAACCAGTAAATAGCGGAAGTGCTACGCGTTCGGTGATTACACACCGGTCCGGTACGCCTGATGAGTAAACAGTTCATTCACACATATGTGTATATGCATGTTGGGTGTTCCGAAGTTGTACGATCAATAAAATACCTGTTTTTATATGATTTTCTTAATTTTATCGAGATAAAACTGATATAGTAACTCATACAGTACTTCCAGTAGTTTATGAAAATATTAAACATGTGTTTCGTAATTTATTGAATACTTTAATAATGTAACAAATCAAGTCACCAGTATAGTGTATTCTTCTATAAATTTTAGCAATGTCGAAAGCGATGTATCGACATCCTTGAATATCATCAAACCTTATTTACAACCGTTTGAAGATATGCGGTCCCTGAAAGAAAGATAGCAGTGAGCGAAGCGGTGGATCACGGATCATGATAGCGTATGGCAGAATAGGACAGACTGGATATCATCATCGTAACGTCCGTGAACCGAGACAAAGAGGCGGCAAACGTTTCGGTCGGGGTCTGCGTTCGAACGGAGACAACGTTGTCGTTGGATCGTTTGGAGTGGGATCGTGAAGTGGACAGTTCTAAGGAGGAGGAGAAGGAGGAGGAAGAAGAAGAGGAGGATCACGGTGGAACGGTTCGGTGAAGATAGAGAAAGAGAGACGGAGAGAGAGGCGAGAGGACAGCTGGTATCGGCGACGGTGTTCTGGTGAAGGTGGACGAAGAGCTGCGGTGATGGTGATACCGATGGCATCGGCCGTGGTAGCGCCGGTGGTGGTGGTGATGGTGGTGGCCGATGATGGCCATGGTGGTGGTCAAGTAGAGGATACCGGATGGTCGTAGTGGTGGTGGTGGTCCAGCGGGGCCCCATACCGTGCGGGCCCCAACACTTGCTCTCCTCGCAGGAGAGATTTGCCCCCTCCTGCCGCGGGCGGCGCCACTCGAACAGATCCTTTCCTCTTTTCGCCTCTAGGCCATTCTCGAGAGGCGCGCGCGGCAACGCGGTGTCGCGCGATCGGTCCTCCTCGACCTTCGACCAATACGCGCTTTGATACGTGCCTCGAGCAGATTTTCCATCGGTGACTTTTCCGAAACACGACTTCTTGCTTCGGCTCGCATCGACTGGCCTACGCCGGCCGCAACTACCCCTCTTCCCCACCTACGACCCTCCGGCGACCTTGCCCCGACCTTCCCCTCCGCCCCCACGTGACACCGGTCAACCACGTGACTACGACCAACCGTGGACCTCCGGTTTGTGGAACGTCAACGGCCATCGCACAGCCCCGAGGGTCCCTCCGCTTCGTCCATCGACATCCTCGCCCGGGGACATCTCCGCTGAACGTCGACCACCTCGTTGCGTAACCCTGGGATTACCGAGAAACGTCCGAGGGCAACGCAGACTCGGCCAGGCGATTTGGAACAAGTGGGAGCCTGCTACTCCCATGAATGAATGGGACGTCTCCATCGTGAACGTCGATCGTTTCGTTGATTAACCCTGGGAATTGCCGAGAAACGTCCGAGGGCAACGCAGAACCAGGTAACGTGCTGCGTCTACGGTGGAATTTTGCTATTCCCATGAATGAATGGGACGTCTCCATCGTAAACGTCGATAGTTTCGTGCGTAACCCTGGAAATTGCCGAGAAACGTCCGAGGGCAACACAGAGCCTGGCGATTTCGGACGACCGTATGTTTTGGACCTACAGCGGAAACCTACTATTCTTATGAATGAATGGGACGTATCTACCGAGCGTCGACCACCTCGTTCGGTAATCCTGGGAATTACCGAGAAACGTCAAAGGGTAGCACAGACAGACTGATGTTTTGAATGCGAGCCTGAGCTCTCATGAACGAATGGGACGTCTCCATTGTGAACGTTGATCGTCTCTTCGCGTAACCCTGGGACTCGAAAGAAGACGTCCTAGAGCAACGGTAGAAAAAGTCTGCGATCGGTGAATGTGTAATAGCGTGAACGGACTATGAGCAAGAAGTAGCCGATCAGAGAAACGAGAGACACACAGTGACGGCTTCCGAGTGTCACGGCTACGGTTTCGCTGCCGGAATCGAGAGACTAACTGATCCAGCGGAGTAGAATGCGATTATCGACAGGTGATAACACGGGGATAAGAAGAGTCGATCGTTTCGCCGGTGATGATTCAACCGGAAGTCAGAATGAGCGAGGCGAGTTACCGTGCGGCAGGATCGCGAGTCGTCAGGCCGACAGGAAGTGTACGCGAGCCGACCGGCGCGGTCTCGTTAACGATAGCTGTCCGGGACTCGATTCCACGGTGAAATCAGGCCGAGTTGAATGTGAGAACGGTAGCCGGCAACGAGCGTACGTACAAACGAGCTCGCCACGTGACTGCTCTGAACCGGCTCGGTTTTTGCGTCGCCGTTGGACCTCGCCTCCTGCCAGCGTTTCGTCGATCCGCTAGCCTGTAAGATTCCTCGTGTGTCCGTCCCGAGAGTGTTTCGAACTGTTAGCCGACATTCCCCTCGACGAGAGAGGCCGCGTTACGTCACCGCGACTAAATTCTGCCTCTAATGGCGCGCGCGTCACGCGATTACGGTTATCGATCGCAACGTCGATCGGGCCCGCCCCGAACACGACGCTGCTGATCGTTCCTGGTTGCTAGACGACCCACGTGCAATTTTCCTAGCTTTAATTACGAGCTTCCCGTTCGGTTCTCATCGATCCAAGCACGCCGGAGAGACTTCGATGCCCGCGGAGACGCGATCCTGACGTGAAAAAGAACGATCCCAATGAGGATTCGCCGTTTACTCGCGAAACGATGACGCACTAAGCTCCTCTTCTTAGTCGCCACACTTCCATTACACTTCCAGACGACAACTTGTCAACAGAAATACACTCGGCGAACCTGAAAGCATCGTGTCTCGAGTGATCGCTGCGTGATCAGAGTTCCTTTTTGAGCTGCACGTGTGCAAGGCGACAGGTGTTCGAGTCGCTCTCTCGCCAGTCGATTTGAATTGAAAGGGAAAAGGGTTGGGCTCTATTCGGGAAATTGGAGATAGTTTGTTGTAGATGACAATGAAGGGGATCGTTATCGGGGACAAGTGATTTATCTGTTGTTCCCTGCTCGCGTGGAGGACGTGCCACCGTGACAGGTAGACTTTGAAGCTGGACAGAGAAAGTGATTAATTAAGTATAGGTTACTGTACCGTTCGTACTGGCGAATCAAGGATCGAAGGGAGATTCTATGAGCTTCTACATTTACTCACTTGATCAGTGGAGGTGTACAGCCGAGACACGATTCGTCTCGAAGACGAGAAACGTTGATTGTCCGCGAATTCTGGTGATCGTGACCGAGTTAACATTTGCCCCGGTTAAAGTGGCGCATCATGTCCGTCCTCGAAGCCGGTGAAGCCGAGAGGACCGCAATGTCTCCTCTCGACGAAGTCGTGTCCCCGACGAGCGTCGAGTCGGAACTGATGGTCACCGACATGTTGGAGGAGCACGAGACCACGCTGAACGAGCACAGGGACGGCAAGCGTAAGAGAGACACGGACGGCGAGGAGCTGACACCCAGGAAACTGCCGTCACTGACGAGGAACAACAACGATGTCGGGTTCGTACTCGAGGAGAGCGCCGATGACGAGCTACACGAGGATAGGGATGACGTAAGTCCGGCCCCACTTTTTTCCAATTCGTGGAAACTCCGGTGTTGTTTCCTCCTCGTCCCGTTACGATCGGGAACCGCGAAATTTTTTGGATGTCGCCGAGAGAGTTTCCCCGACACCAGATTTCAATCTAAAAATTGTAGGAATGAACATACACGGAGAAATCGAACGTAAGAAGTTCACGGAATTTCATACGAAAACCTTTCTGTAGGAAGAGCTGTCTTGAATTACAATTGAATTGCTTCGCGAGTTCTAATCACAAAGTAATTCGATTGCATTCAGTCGCTTTATTCGATTAAATTGCAATGTAATTTATGATTTTGGTCTCTTAGTCAATTAAATTGCAACGTAATGTGTAATTGTGGTCTCTCTTAGATAATTAAATTAGAATGTAATTTGTAATTCCGGTCTCTCTTATTCAATTAAATTGGAATGTAATTTGCAATTCTGTTCAGTGAATTATAAATAAGAAGAATAAGAGGCGGAAGTAGAAAAAGATTAATATCTTCGACGAACATGGTACTATTCATAAATCCATATTATGTGATTAAAAATAAACTTGTTTATCGCGTTCGTTTCAGGAGAGAAATATTTCAAGAACTTTACACACCTTTGATTTCCTTATTTTTAGAAATAACATGAAACGAAGTAGCGAAGACAATTATTAGGTGTACAAATTCATTTGATAAGAGAGACTTCCATATACAACGCGTTATTAAGTACAAATGAATAATCAGAAGATTTTAGATAACAAGTTTATTCGAGACTGAAAGTCCAGGCCTATTTCCCAACGCGATTTCAACATTAAACTGCGAGACCAGTTTATCGGAGCCAGGAGAAACAAAAGCTGAAAGCTCATTAGAATAGGAAATGGTAGTAATCGCCTCCATGGTCCGCGGAACGTTCCGAGAACGAGATTTCTAACTGCGGAGATGCCTATCGGTCGTCGATCGTGCGGTTTGATTCGTCGAAATGAGCGGAAAGATAGGGAGAACCAGGGAAAGCCTATTCGCAGGGCTTCCTGGGACTTAAAGGTGACGCGTTAATAGCTTCGTTTTATTATGGTCCTGGATCGAAACAGCACCTGATTTGTTGTCGTGTGTCAGTGTTCGGATACGTTCAACGACACAGCGGAACGCGGCGTGTACCAAGTGCGTGGGCGGACACTTCAACCGACAGCTGCTCTTTCACTTGCCACGTGAGAATTTAGTTTCTACGCAATGTAGTTTGAGACCCCGTCCACCGAAGAGGGTTATGGAGTACGCTTTAAAAGAGGATAAATGTCACTGAAACGCTGCCACGCCGGTGGTTGGCTTCTCAAGTTTCGCCTTCGCCTTCGTGGCATTCGATATTCAACTTTCGCATCATTCGAATTGCTCCGGGAAGCGAATCGGAATAACCTGGCGGAACAAATCACCGTCTAACAGCGTTAACTTATCGTTAGGACACTGTTCAGCTGTCCCGATAACATGCATTACCCGGTGACCCAGAAGTAATATCAATTTGCGAATTTGTACGCGTTCTTAAGGTGGGATCTACCTTGCGTATCTGGACGCAGCGTTTTGTTAACCATACTCCATTCGTCCAAGTTTACGTTGCTATCATGCCATTTCTATTGTCACGTTTGTCTGTCTGTTCGGTGACTTTGAAATTGATTTGAAACTAACTTCCCGATCTGCTAGAGACTTGAAATTGGAAACATAGCTTGGAACTGGATGACAATGCAATATTCAAAAAAGTATTTTAAATATTTGAAAGTATCTGTTTCGGAGAAATAACAATTAAATATTAACCGTTACACTTCCCACCCTGCGAAAAGCTACGCCATCGCGTTCAGCGATCCCCACTCCACGCGACAACGCTCTCTACTTTACTATGCGTGCGCACTCAGACTCATCCCCACTCCACGGACCCACTTCGCCCCGACGGAACTCAGTATATGATAGTACGTCGCCACGCGACGATCGGTAGTACATCATCCCTTTGTTTACCAAGTGAAAGAACCGTTACACCTTCCTGTTTTAATTTCATCGAAATGCTAAAAATATGATTAAAATATAATTGCAAGAAGGAGGAGAGGAAGCCTTTTGACGGTGGGGAGCATGTGTGCTATAGGTTCTAATAATGTCGAGTACGAGATTAGAATTTAAGGAGTCTGTCTTTGAAAGTGTCAGAAATAATGTCTATATTAAAATCCATTGAAAAATGTCACACACACAAGACTAAATTTTTTTGCTATGTCTTTTCTTGTATTTCACTTGCGAAGCAAAGCGAAAGAGCATCGCCCAAACTCAAACACGCGCGTCGATCGATTCAAGATATGTGCTCGACGCACACGTTTGCGTTTGTATTATCGCTTCGAGACCTCTAAATGTTCCGCCAGACTCAAACGAGGCAGGCGCGAGGCACGCGTCATCTCTTCGCTCAGCGGTGAAAATGTTTCGTCGCGAGTGAATTTCGGCTGATTTCGCTTTTGCCAAATACACTGTTGTTTCGCGACTTTTTCACGTTTTTTCTACATTTTAGGTAGATAGGAAAACTGCACTCCCCTTACTTAGTGTCCCTTTCTAAAGGTGACGAAATTTACCAGGGGACGGGGACGGGGTTTTTACCCACGAAAATCGCCTGAGCTGGCCGAGCTAATTTTTCGGGCGCATGCGATGGTTTGCCTCGCTGGGCTGCGGCAAACAACACGTTGTCGCATTGATTGCCTCGCTCGGTCGGTTCAGACCACGGATTTGCTCATATTTATTTAACGGTTCATTTTACAGGAATTTTTGAAACGCAGTTCTCTTTACAACACCTTAACCCTTGAGAAAGTGGAACCCGAAGTTCTTCAAAACATGGAATATCCTGGAAAATAATCTACAATTAAAATAAATAATTCTATGCAAAATAAAAATGTTCCACCTAATTTGCAACAAACTGAAGTGAAATAGAAATTAATTTTCTCTCTTAATATGTCTGATAGGTTGCAAATAATATAATAGCATATTGAAATTCTAATATTTTTGCTGTCTAAAATTGCACGTATTCGTTTGAATCATCAATGCATCAAATCCGCTGTCTAATTATGATCTCTGGTATGAACGATTTTATCGAACTCCATGTCTGAAAGATTTAACAGTTTACAGAATCCGTGACGATAACGCAAGGGTTAACAGTTGCCGGAGACAAGCCGGTAAATCTGGGCTCTAGAATTCCATTTTCATTCCCGGAGCGCGCGTGTACCTCAAAGACGTAACACTTTCACAGAGACAGTTGACGGTGGCCATAAAATCCTTGGTTTCCCTTGACGCTTCAGCGATCGTTGCTCGAGAGAATTCTCGATCGCTCGTCGCCGTGACGATCAACCGAGAGCAACGAATGCGCGTAGCGAAAATACAACCGTGACACGACTAATCAGCCGGCGAGATCGAGCTCGCTCAGCTGGCTCGCGCATGCGAAACGATGATCGAGAAATTTATTATCTTGATCGGATAACCGGCGCGGCATGGACGGCCTAATTGCCGCAAGAAACGTCTCCGCGATCGCGGGACCGAGATCGCCGTGTCACCCGGCGATCCGAAACGTATTTCTATGGCAAAAACGATCCTAAAAAGAGCTTTTCCAACGTTGACAATTTATTCGGATGATAAACACGATCGTTCGAAATTATTCCACATTTCCTGAACGTTGTTAAATGTTGTCGGGATACTATGGATTTGTCAGCAAATCTGAAATTCTCTGAACCAATCGTCAGACACAAAAGTAATTGAATTACATTTTATTTTATGCGATAAAAATCTTTCATGACCAGATGTTTGAACAAAGAGTGTTCATTGAAACAAATTTAAAACAATATTTGCCATCAGTGAATACGATTGCATAAGTGATTAAAGCCGCATGAAAAATGTTCTTCTTTTAAGTTTTCCCTATTAAATAATGTTACTTTTTCGTGGTAATTTTCTCCTATGTGTTTCAATAGATTATATTTCTTTTCTGAAAAAGAACGCAATAAACAAGTTTCCTTTTATCAGACAATATGAATTTACGAATACTGCCATGATAATTTACCATATCATTATAATTTAAATATTTGTGAAATAAACAACCAGAAACCGGTCATTCGATCGTCGGCGTAGGTTCAATGTAAAAATTCAAAAACGAAAGACGCAATTATTTTTGCTTCCCATGTTTGCTTCCCCTTCCACAATTCAGAGTAACGAGGATCGTTAGGGTGTACTGGCTGGCTTTTTACGATCGGATCGACGAGAATCTACTCGAAAATGGGGACACTGTCCGGCAAGACGAGACGAGACGAGAAGCGTAGGCAGGGTTGTCGTAGGGTACTCGCACGAGGTCACGGAACGGGTTTCAGGAAAAATTGACGCGCGATCCTGAGATCCGACGACACGCTATCCTGCATCTCCTGACCACCGTTGATCGTCACGATCCGTCGAACACCATTAGAGATTCCATTAACCGCATTTCCTCGGACGAAAACTTGTGTCTTGCGAATCTACGCGGATCTACGCGGATCTACGCGAGTCTTTCACGGTCGGATCGACAATCGTTCCGGAGAAACCGGTGGGATGCGTCGCTCCACGGAATGCGACTGATAAGACGTGTCCGTGTAATTAATATATAATTAGCCGGTTCGTGGGAAAGGGACGGATGCTTCCCGTAGGGTATTATTATCGCGTTTGCTCGACCATGTTGATTCCCTTTGTGTGCTTTAAAAATCTGATATCCGCCTTGCGAGGTTCAGAGCCCCTCCAGACATGGCGGAAACCGCGAGACTTTTCTTTTCGATTGTTCGACCGTTAATCTAAATAATCTTCGCGCGATCGAAAACTCTTAATCGTTTTAATAAGCGCGAAACAAATAGTACCACCGATTGCTGGTGTAGCCATAATTTATGGCCATCATTTAAAAAAGATTTCTAAAGATATACGAAATAATGTAGCCACATTGAACACAATAAATAAAGCACTAGCTGCGAATATACGTATTTCTGAATTGATACAAAGACAGCCAGAAATACCTATTCAAGGTGGTAAAATCTTAGAGAGGGATTTGTCAGGTGATATTGATTAGTGGAATGTCCATGATGTTCTATGTTTCGCCTACATTGGCTGGCATCGGTTTAAGCATAATAAGCGCAAAACAATGTGTCAACGTCGTTCAATTTTTTAACGTCTGTACAGTTTCGTATTCGATCAATGAATTTTTCCAATAAAAACCTAAAGTCTGTTTCAAAATCAGACGAAGTGTTAAGCATGCCATTTGTCGTCGACGAAAGCCCTGGACGTTTAAAAGTCGTCCGTTGTTTCTGATCGGTAACAGACGATTTATTTGCGCAAAGCGTGCAAACTTGATCGCCGATTAAACTTCAGCGAACTATTCCAGGAGCCGTGGAATAGCGCCGGGGATTCCATTAGCCGTATTTCCAGTCGAAGCGCGCGTAAAAATCATCTACGACCGTTCCTGGCACGATTCTTTGCGCGCAAATGTATCCTCGAATTTACCGTTCGCCATCGGCGCGCGATTTCCTTCTCCTCGGGTTCGAAGTGTGCGTCTCACTTTCGAAATTTAGTACTTTAGAAAGCGTCGGCGACAATCCGTGCACCGTTGAGGACAGCTTTTATTCCTTCCTCGTTTTCGCTGACGAACCAACCTTCCATCGTTCTGGAATCACGTCGAGATTCACAGTGCAGTCGCAATTCTTTTCCTCCGGAAACACTGACCATGGTTTGATTTTTGAATTTCTGCTTCAGCATATTATGCGTCTCTCGGTGAGAAGATCTTCTGGTTAATCAAATTACATTTATGCACAAATCTGCCAGAAGTAATAAAACTTCCAGAAAATCGTAATAATTTATTACGACATATATCTATCTATATAACAATGAAATGCTGTTAGTTGGTAATTTGTCTAATTTTGTTTAAATGTTCGTGATAATCCGAATAAGGTTTTAGGGAAAGGAAAATTGGAAAAAGTTGCCCGAAAAAATGGAAAATTCGGGTACAAATGAGAGTGCTTTTTTCTATGGAATTTTATCATTTTTAAATTGAATATCCATTCAATAGCTTTTCAAATTAAAAAACAAAATTGAAATTTGGACGGACCAACGTCTGTCGAGTCAGTTAGACTCTTAACAAAAGAGAGAAATACAAAGAAAAAGTAGAAAGATGTTAATTATAGTAACTCCTGTCACACCTGAATCTGTATCGTTGGATAAAATAAGTCTGGACGCAGTGGGTTGATAACGTACGCTATAACGCTCTCGGTGGAAGGCTCGTTTCGCGCAACAAACGTCGTCGGCGCGTCTCGTAACAACGTAAATTTTCAAGAAGGTCTCTCGCATCGAGAATCCCTGCTTCCGCCAACAAATTCGAATTGATCGACGCGCTGCTGTGCCGTCACCGGCGTTAACAACGTTCGTTGTACTTCTAACGATAACGTACCCTTGTTTAAGGGGCAGTAAACTCGAGGTTTGATCATCCGGGAGATCTGTAGCCGACAGTTTTAACACTCGCCGGTAATCGCCGTTATAAAGTTATACGAACAGTTAAAGGTGAGGCTAGCGTGCCTTTCACGTGGCACAGGCAAAGATGGTTGTTCGTTGGTTGGCTAGCACCAGAACACGTGGTCTTCATTCCTGACTCTCCCATCGTTCGATCTTCGCGACTCGAAGAAGGAGGTGCGCGTTGTTATTAGTTTTAATTATTCCTCTGCGTAGAACTGTTATCCCCTGTCAAGTAACAAGGCTAAATATACTCGGTACATCCTACGCCTCCAATGATCTACACACTTCCGTTTACAGTTAGACGTCGCGCCGCTTCTACCTAAAACTCATCTAACCGGTGAATTGCTTTCCAACCAAGGCCTGCGGGAGAACTTGTAATTTGAAATAAATCATGTTCCTTGCATACAGTAACTCCTGATAATATTTGAACACTATTGATAAGAGTAACTTTTTTAATATTGTCGGAATCGCAGAGAAAATACTAGAAGTTGTATTCTGAAATTTTTTTATGTGGGCTTATATGAAAAGTTTAGGAAACACGTTTCGTTAAGTAAGAGATCTTAAAGTTCTGTATCGTAAAATGATACAAAAAGATTTTTATTTATTTCGGCTCTGCAAATGCTATTACTAATGAAAATAGAATTTTCTATAGAATGGTTAATGTTTTCGGCGCAAGGTTCGATCGTTTGTTACTTTATTCTATACATCAAGCATTCTATATTAACAACAAATACATATTTGAAATAGAATTTCATTTGGTACGACTTTCTTCAAGTTTGTCTACAAAAATTGAAAATTGCATAAACATCCGCAGTCTGGTAACAATATTTCTGGATGAAACGTTTTATAGGATTTTTTTAATCCGAAAATCGGATATTTCGAATGCGATAACCTAATAGTTACGATCGGTATTTCGTCAGATCGAAGGGTTTCCCCACTGACGCTGAGGATTTTCGCGGGAAAATTCCAGTCGCAAGTCACGGCAGTCGAAAGGCCGGATATAAATCAGCCATGGCATCTTGGATAATGATAGGCATGCGCGATGCTCGTACGCGTCGACCGCGACAGCTGATATATTGTTTGGTAGCTCCCGAAGGTAGCGGTTAAAATTCTTCGTGAATGATAATCCAGCTCGGTTGTCGAGCGGCAACGCACGCATGATTTCCGGACTGCGTCGAGAGCAACCTCGGTATCGTCACGATAACGCCGTCAATGTAATCATCGATCACAGAAATCGCACGTTTCCATGAGTGCTTCGTTAGCGTCGGCACGATAATTTCGAGCGGTTACTTTTTATTGTCGCTAATAACCCGTCCTGCCCGGCCAGGAAACCAGAAACCGACGATCTCTTTCGCTGGAAAAAACTGAATTGCACCGGAAGAGTGGACCGTTTCGCTGATTCGCGTCGACCATTACCCAGGATTGCGCTTCGAACTACGTTTAGTACACGTACGTATTCCAGAAATGGTATCGGGAACCTTCCAGCGGTTTTAGTATTTACTCGAACATCGATTTCGAAGATTCAGCGTTTCGTCACGCATGGTCATCTACGACCACTCGCTGTTAAATGCATTATTCTATGTTTAACGTTTTGTAAAAACTCATACAACGCTAATCACTTCGCTAATAAAAAACACTTTGCCTGAATATTTAATTTGTTGCTGATTTCGGCGCACAGTTTCGATCAATTAATAACTATTGAATTAGCAATTTTGCAATTTAAACTTTTTCTTCCTTAACGTCTCGGTCCTGGTTTGGACCTTTTTCAAAGGAATTTTGCGTCTAAAAAATGTTAAAAAATTTATGTAATATAGGTGGATTAAAATCGCGAAAGATCATAGAACAGAATATCATAAAATTTATTCGAAAAATTGGCTTTCACTTTCCCTTGAGAAAAAGCAATGATTCCCGAACGAGTTAATGAAGAGGACAGAATTAAGAGAAAATGTGGGGAGATCGAGTGATCATTTTTATACTTATCGAATCCGCGACAATTTGCTGACCGCATCTCTGCGCGCGGTCGCGTTAAGTAGAAACGGTAATTAATAGCCAGACTGTGCGGACAGGTCTGTGAAACACAACTTGAACCCGCTCAAAATTCGCAATCATTTTTTTAGCTTCTTCACATCTTGGTGAACATTAAGTATAACCTGCAACAGATAGCAGTTAAATTGGTTGATTTACGACTGCTGTCATTAATGATCCTAAACAGCAATCTTTTCGCACGCGAAAAACGAAAAAACGCGAATCGACAACGTCTTACCCTGGCATCGCGCAAAATTGAGTCATTAGATAGTCTCACTTGGAGCCGGTTTACGATGCCGTAGAAATATTGCAACAATGAAATTGATGATAAACTGTCGAACGCGACGTCGAAGTGGCGTTAAACTATTCGCGAGGATTGTACGGCAAGTGTTGTCTTGAGCGATCGTTCGACGGCGTGTAAATTACAAGCGATTATGATGATTACAGGTGACGAAGCCACGTTCCCAACGTGGCCTCCAATTTGCCAGAAATGAGCGGATTTTTATTCTTTATTCTGTAGCAATATCGAACGTGTAGGTGACAAAATGACTTGTTAACGGGCTCGACAACGATTAACGTCTCCGTATTCTGAATTGCAAATTCCGACGAGATCGGAAATTTTTCTTTACCGAATACGGGAGAAAATGATTGGTTATTAGGCGTTCCTTCTTAAAATCTTACCATATTCTGACGAATCAGTCATTTCTGCCATTCTAGCTAGAATTTATCCCTGCGTCATTTTGACAAAGGTATATACTCAACAAAGAAATTTCAGATGTCGTAGACATTGTTCGGTAACGTATCATTTTAAATGAGAGTATAATCCATGGATCATTTTAAAGGCAAAGTGTCAAACTTAAAAAAGCTACGTTGGTTTCATTAATTTAAAAATTGGTTAACCTCTGTACGTTTAAATTCACAAAATTTTTAAAACGAAAAGCATATTCACTTTCTCGTGCGATGAGATGGTGTAAAAAATTTTGTTGGGAGAAACGAATAACGTATATAGAATGTAGAACGTTGTTTTATAAAGTTAGAACAGATTGTACATGGGAAGTTCTCGAACGAGAATCAAGAGATACTTTAATTTCGCGGTTCGGTGTAGAATCCGCGCGGAAATAGACCGCGGCTCGAATCGCGCATAAAATAAGTTACGCGTAAACGGCGTTCAGATGTTCGAAGCGATTTCCCGCGCAGCAATTTCAAAGGGAAGCAGGAGCGCAATCTGAATCAGCGACCCCAACGTCCGGAGTATCGAGTGCATCGAGTGCATCGCAAACGCGCCATTCAAAGCGCGCGATTTAAGAAATCGCGACGGTCATAGCCGCGAAATACGAACAGCTCTCGAACCTGTTTCTAATCCAACGGAACTCCACCCTTATCTGTCGTTGCCAGCTTCCGCGGGAGTGGAGAAGAGTAGCGGATAAGCAAAAGGTAGCAAAGCCACCGCACCGGCTAGCGCAGCTCCATGTAATAATATACAGCCGGCGGAGTAAAACAGCTGTTACACGGATAAATTTGCCGGCCCCGCGGCCGTTTATCGAGTTCCTTCCAGGCAACCATAGTCGTAGCGCGAATCGGCTTTGCTCGCTTCTATGTGTCCATAATTATGAAAGCGGTCTAAATCGTATATTTCTTGTTTCGAGATATTCAAAGGAAAATGATATATAATATTAACACTCAATGAATTTCATATAATGTTGAAATTACAAGCACTATCATTTTTCACAATATCGTAACAATTACGTTGAACTCGTTTAGCTTGACATTATTGCGATGTGAAATAACTGATAAACTCATTTGAATGATTAATGGTTGAATTTGAATTGAGATTTAAACTTCTTTCCCTTGGTTTGCTGTTAACCATTTTTTCCAAACCAATGTTTTTTCTCCCACGTGATATCATCTGTTCGAATCATTGTACGAACAATTCACTAAAAACGAGACATAAAAACGATTTGTATGGCGCCGCGGCGGTTTATTGAATTTTTCCCAGCTAGCCACACGGATCGTTGGTATGTTTATGCGTTTACACTGAGCGCTGCGTTAGCGAGGTTTAATCCAGATCTTTATTGCCACCCGCAAAGCTTGTGATCGAACAGTAGGAGTGCACTGGTGCGTAGAGCCTCCTCGAAGAATCCTCGGTTTCTCAGGTGGTTGAGAAATTTTTGCGAAATCCCGGCGACTTTCCTCCGTGACGGAAGGATTTGCCAACTTATGTGACGGCGAGCCTCGCTTTACGAGGATCCGTTTTCCCCTAGCGCGTTACAACCGCTGCCGTTGGATGACAGCGTAAGCTGCTAGGGGAATTTATCGACAGGATATCCTGAGAATCTTCCAGAGGGGTTTATTTAAACCGTACATCCTCGATTCCACTGACTGGGAACGATAAGCGGCCACGAGTTTAACAGTGAATTCATTTCGCTTGCCGTGTATTTACGTGTGTAATTCAATTCGAGGTTCTTTTTCGTGGAGGTTTGCGGTAAAAATGTTTCAAATGGTAAGAGAAGCTGCTTTTTATACGTTTATTCTATCCAAATCGAGATAGAAAAAAATCACATTAATTTTACCTCTCATGAAGAATGTTTCTTCAAATCGTGAGATTATCAAAATTTTAATGACAATTTTGTTCGCCTCGACAACGAGGATACATTCTCGTACAAATTTATTCGGAGCAAAATAGGTACATTTACATAAACTGAGATAAGAAGTTAAATCAAGTAAAGTTGGAAATAACAGATATTCAACCATTTTGTTTTACACGTAAAACGATGTCTCTTTAAAAAAAGTTCCATGTCAAACATTTTTCCTTTCCAACCGTCCCATCCGTTTCCAGCGGCGAGTCCACACGACTTCCGATCGATTAATGTCTACACCAGTTATTTTGCAATTTCGTTTCGGAAGATACGTCTCGCGTAGGCTCTAAATCTTCCGCAGATTCCAAACTCGGTGATCGGATTGCGTAAGAGCCCGGCGAACAGATTTCGAATATTCACACCTACTCGAAATTTGCATCGACTATATTAGCTTGTGGCGGCGAACGGGACACGCTCAAGATCGCAATCGCTTAGCGGGACACGTTAAATCGGACAAGCTGAAATACGAAGAGTGGCTGCCCGTCCGAATCTCACTACGCTATAGTTCCGAAAACGGGTCCTCTCTCCGATAAGTTGAAAATTGCAGCTTGGCGCGTTGGAAACAATTTCGCGGGACACGTCGTCGGCGTCGGCGTTCACGTAGTTGCAACGGGTAACGAGCACGGAATAAGACGCATACATTACGACCTTAATAATCCTCGGCCCATTTACATAGTAATTACTAAGTTTTCTGCTCCCAAATTACCTCTCCGGCCGGAGCCGTCAAAGAGTCGACGAGCAGCCGACAACGCATCCGAATAATAAGTATGCAAACGGTACCGAAAGAAACGCCGAAGAAAATCGGTCGTTTACTGGAATGCGTCGCTCAAATCCGCCTTCGGACCTTCGGGGTAGAAAGGGTAACGAGTTGCCGGTGGCGATCGGTTTCCGGCGAAACGACTTGTCTAATTTCTTTGCAAATCGCCAAGCCCGACAAAGGAAACAGCCCGGCACGTTAGACACCGTTAATCAACTCCGCCGCGGAGGAAGTTGCATCCTGGTGCATCCTGCAGCCTCGAAAATCAAGGCATCGGGATACAACCTAAACAAGTTGCTGACTTTTAGCAACGATCCATGAAAATGATTACATTCATTGCAAAACAGGGCAGCCAAATCAAACAATTTTTCTTCGGTTCAATTATCTCATTAAACTGAAACCAGTACGCAACAATCTGATTAATAGACTGCAGATTTTATACATTTACAAGCAAATCCGACCACAAATAAAATATTTCTTAGGGGTTGAATTTTGAAATATCCTTTCTTATTCCTTGTATAGGTCAGAAAAGAAACCTCTGAGCAAAGTTTCAGCTTTCTAGGTCCAAGGGTTTAGTCTGGGCGTTGATGAGTCAGTCAGTCAGGACTTCATTTTTATATATGTATATAGATAGAAGATAGATATAGATACAGGAAATATAAATTCCTCCGATAAAATCATTAATGAAAGAAATTACATTCAATTCAGTATATACTCGTTGCAATCGACGTGGACATTTTTATTTTGCATATAAAGGTCCGCAATCTACAGGGGAGTAAATTCGACAAAACAGATATGTAAACACGATATAATTGTATAATATGGTTCTTGTGAGTGCGGAGCAGAGGCTCAAGACCTCGATCACATTATATGGCAATGTCCAGGATATGATTCAGAACGAGGACACCTGTTTGAAATGCACCTCAATCGCAAACACTATTCTCCCATACTATTCTTTTTTTTCTGAGCGTACGAGACATTACAATTTATATTAATTTCTTTTTATATATTAAGATATACTTAATTATTTCTTTTGATAAGTGTTACACTATAAGCTATAATGTATGCTATATGCATGTCATAATGTATGCTATATAAACCAAACATGGTTTACGGCATCGACAAATAAATAATTAATTAATAATTGTATAATATAGAAAGCATGCCTGTAAATTGTTCGCGACACGTGGGATCGGAAGCCGGAAACCGAAGGTGGAACGCGCGCGAAATGGAAGCAGAAAGAATGGCACGTGACCCACGATTTCCGCGTCGAATAAATACAGAGGTTTGTCAACTAAATTCTCCGTGGAACGTTCGATCAGAAATCCGATCACAGCCGAAGGAATGCGAAATATTCACGCGTTTCTTCTTCCGTCGAAATGGTTCCAGGCGAATGGATCCCGGAGGCAGAAGTCGCGGGGCCCAATCGGCCGTGGACATTATTACGAGATTCCAGGCATCGTTTCCAGCACGTTATCAAACGATCGGTAGATCGCGACGCGCGTTTAACCGGCCCCCGTAATGACCCCAAGATTTACCCCATGGCTGGGGCATGGTCACGATGGTGTCCCTTTCTCTGGAGAGCGTCGACGGACGATTGCGATTTCACCATTCCACTTGTTATTCGCCATTGTTGCTCGCGGAACGACATAATGCACGGTCGTTCCAAATTATGACGTAGCAGAATCAATTCGAGCTGCCTTTTTACATTTACAACACACTTTGATCTTATGTACCAGAGCTTTTAGAAAGCTCGAAACGATCTCCAGCAACGATAATCGCGTCTGCAACATTGTAAAACGTTGTCGATTGTACAGAAATGTCGTCCCTGAACTGTTGAAAGAGGAGTTATTAGTAGACAAGCGGATTTTGTGCGTTTTTGACAACAATGAATAGATGCAACTCCAGACAGCAAATATATTAGAAGAATTTACAACACATTGTTACATTATTTTCAACCTATTAGGCATGTAGGATCGTAATTAAAACGCAATATTTATTTGAACAATATAGGCTAACTATAAATTTACTCAGCTAATACTAGCTAATATTGTATTGAATTTTCCGTATTCTAGCATGCTCCGCGACAACGTAATGCTACTCAGGCGTCGAGGCGAGGCGTCATCCCCACAACGTGTTTACAAAAAAAAGTAAACAAACGCCGCGTCGGAACAGTCTTACATTGCCACGGAGCGCGCAAGAATACAGAAAATTTAATAGAGTATTAGCAATAGTTTTTTGCGAATATCTCGAAAACTAAAAGCGACCCCCCTATATTGGGAAAGCAAATGGTTGTTTAAAATGTCGAAATTTAAAACATGTTTAAATTTCATCAAAATCGGAGTATGGCCACCCTTTCGCAATAATAATCTTTTTTTTAAATAGAAAATCTTAGAAAAGATTTATTACAACATTAAGTAGTGATGTATGAACAAAAATAAAGTGTACATAGCGAGAAGCCTTATCAAACTAAACATGAATGTATACAATATTATTCTTTCTGTTAACCCTTAAACACGCAGATTACAGTTAACAGGACAGTTTCGCTTCAGCCCGATTATTTTGATTAGCCTTGAATGCCTAGCATTGTTCCAGGCTTTACGATCCCTGTGTATCGATGCTCCCGAGGCTTCATACACGCGGATACAACCGTTAACCTTTTGCCGTCCTACTTCGATCTCGCCGCTTCCATCGGGGATGTGTACGCTGAAACATGACTCATAGATCCCCGCGAGAAATATGAAATATGAATCGCACGGCTTGCTGCAGGTGAGGCTGCGAGCGATGTAAATTGCCGAAGCGGCGAGGCAGCTCGTTAACACTTGCGCACCATGCTGTTCACAAATTCAACACCCAACGTGTCCTGTGGCTGCATACATTTTTTCCGCTACTTTCTTCCCAGAGGAAATACGGTCAATTTTTTTCTTCTTTCAGAAGAAATCTTTTTATCGGAACTGACAGACAAAATATGTTAAGAATAGAGTGACGCAACACTGCGTTCTTCTTACGTGTTTGACCAGTTCAAGGTGGAGACCTTGCGAGTCTACAATGCTCCATAAATTTTCCGCTGCAAATGCTAACAGTGTATGTGCACATAATTATGAAAGTGGTCTAAGTCAATCTTGTTTCGAGATATACTAAAAGGAAAAGGATATCAACGCTAAACGAATTCCGTATAATGTTAACCGACAAGCACAGTCTAACGGTTCACTTTTCACAATTTATTTTACATTTTGACTTGGAAGGGAGGTCACCCGCTCGCAACGCGCCAATTTTATTAAAATTTTGGTATTGATAGAGAACTCGAAAAAAATATTTGACACGAATGTTTTTATAGCTGCCGACATTCATGTTAAGGGAGAGAAAGTAGCCCTCGAAGATGGGGTGAACAATCCGTTTGCTTGAATATCTCCTAAATTATTAGGCCTAAAGGAAAATTTCAAAATTCAATTTATGCGATTTTGTCTACCACCTATAAATATTTTGCGGTGTGCTAATTGGGGACATAATTGGTTCTAGAACCTGGTTCGCCGCAGCGTCATTGAATCCGTGTGAAACTGAAGCAATTCTGCCGAAGATGAAAGATTTATTCCATTTGTTTAATTTGTTAAAGTTGCTCGGTAATTGCGACTCGATAGGTAAATCGCACGGAAGCGGTTCTTCCTGATAGTTGATTGGTCGCAGCGTTATCGCGGTGAATTGAATGCTCGCAGCCCAAAGGCACCTGCGCATGTCGGCCTATACCCGTCGGCATGTTACGCAAAGTGGCTGCCTACGTTTCACCGCATTTATTTAAACATGAACTCTATTCCTCCCGTAGCGTCGCGTCGCCTCGGTCCACGTGCACGCCTCCAGAGTCGGCGCCCGCGCGCGCGCATACACTAACACACTCGGCCTACCTGTAATCGACGGGCACACACGCTCGAATATAATGTAATCCACAGGTACGCCGCTACACGACAAGGCGGGGAACCTGTTACTGGTTTAAGTAGGCGGATTCGGCTCAGTCCACCGCACGAACGAGATCTCTACCACCGCGGTGACACTTTGAGACATTGTTTCGAGTCGCGTGGGCGGTACCTGTACCTGATTCTGGCATTGAAACGAGGACTGTTCCTTTTTATCCTCGCTCGAAATTCGAGAACTCCGTGTCAACGAAGTAGCCACGGTATCAACTCCGAATTTTCTGTTATCTCAATACATGTTTCGCGAGTGAACAGTTCGAACCAAGTCGGTCCAACATTATTACCACGCTTATATTAGCTGACCGTGTAGTTTGTTGTATGCATCAAATCTTGTAATCGAATTTTAAACCACTTCCCGATTAGCTAGAGACTTGAAACTTTAAACATAGCTCAGAATTGGATGACAATGCAATATTTAAAAAAAATTTAAACCTGTGCGTTTCGAAGACAACAAACAAATTTCAGCAGAGTATCTTAGCGGGAATCGAACCTGGGCCTTTTTAAATACTCGGTAGTACGACCAGTATTACATTTTTTCAGGAAAGAAAAATTGTAAAAGTTGTCCGAAATAATGGAAAATTGATCATCACTCAGAAATACGATTTTCCCCCATTTTTACTTTGTTTCACAAACAAATTTATTGAAATAAATTTAATGATATAAAAACATTTATTAATTCATTTAAATGTAATCCTTCAAATATCTCGAAACAAGAAATATATAATTTACACCACTTTCATAATTACAGGCGCGTATCGATATTCTGAAATTTCTACGAATAAATGTTTCAATTAGTGGAACCATTCAATATCGCCAGACCAGGGGAATTGAGGGGAATACAGTTACCCTCTCTCTCTGTTATTACCGGATTAGTCGCGTGACATTGTCACATGTACGAAACGCGTCACGTGACCGGGCTCGCCGCCGGAAAATGGAGGAACATCGTCGTGCAAGGAGGAGACACATAAGTCTTAATCTGTCCACGCTGGAACCGATGTTGCTCACGCTTCCGTGTCAACAGGATCGCGTGACAGTGTCTCGATAGCAGCGCTAATAGAAAACGGGATGCAAAAAGCGATCCAAGGTCGCGAAAGACGTTCGCGCGACGATTTGTCGGTCGAGGGAAAAATGACGCGTGTACACTTCATTACCGTCGTCACGCAAACTTCGACTTCTTGCTGAGGGGGTTTGAAAATTTAGAGAAGGGATGTAACACACGATCGGACAGCACGCACGCGTCGTGCATCGTCGTTTTAACGCGATCTACAAATCATACAGCGTCACGTTAACCGTGCTTATTGGTCGACATATTTTTCTATCAGCGACGTATCGGTACAAGGGATCCCTTGTCGTGTATTTTCATCCCGTGGTTTCCTCGACCGTGACGATTTCATCCTCCTCCTCTATAACGATTTTCAATTGTTGCCGCGGGTTTGACCGGATTCAGTCGAATGTAAAATCGAGGCGTGACGTACGTTTTTGTCGGTTGTTTGTCATTCGAATGCAGATTTTATGCGTTCGAACGCGGTGGTGTGTGTGTGTGTATGTGTGCGTGCAAGGGACGACGGAATAAAATTCGCCTCGATTTTAATTACATTAAAAATCTTCTAGTTATTTAGCACATTTCAATTTGTCCATTCTGCGTTTGGTTTCGATCCTTGCGTTGCCCAATGTTTGTTAATTAAACGTTCTCACTGGCAATAGTTTTTCTACAAGTGTTACACGGTTAACGGTGATCACACGCAATGGAAAAAACTATGAATTGAAAAAGTGAAAAATGTGAAACCCTTGTCATCGTACTCTTATCCCCTTCATCGAGCGAAGGAGTCATCATTCAAGCCGAGAAAGGCAGGAATCTCGGCTAAGCAATTAATTAGCAAGATACCGGCGCACGGAGGATTAATAAACATCGATCAATTAATCGATTAACGTTGTACACGATTAATAAGCCCGCTCAATCGACGAGCCCCCCTAATACAGTAATGGGGCTCGTTATTAAGCGTCTTTATTGGCATTTCGCAGCGGCGCGGCGCAGCGCGGCGATCGTGTTATCACGATCAAAAGAAAAAGTGTTAACCATGAACTTTTGCTCGTCCCACTCCTCCGATATTCATCGTGTCGTTCGTGAATGGCGCTCCCGCGATGACGACCGTTCAAGAATCGAGTTAATAAACTCGGCTACGGAGCTTCAGATAACCTTTTCTCGTTGTTTGATACGAACTCGCTTGTTCGTCGAAACTGTTTCTTTCCACCGTGACAACTGGTAAGCCGGGACGTCGTTGCAATTATAGAATGTGTCTGTTTCGTCGTTTAAATGCTAATGCCTGAACAAAAGCCGCCAAACGAGCGGAGACACACTCATAATCGATCGTTGGAAATTATAGAGTGTACTGCGGTGCCTGATATCATTGACCAAGAGACGATGCCTGCAAGACGGAGGATGACTCGACGGATTAGACTTTCATTTCCAGGAAAAAGCTTGAATACTTCTTCCATACGGTCATGCTCGTTCCACGGGATCGAAACCCTCCATTTTTCATTCGTTCGATACTTCAACGAAGATCAAACGCGTGAAATCATTTCTTCATCGAACGCACCCTTAGACCATATACATATACTACAGTATATATATATACATATTATATACTACATATAATATGTATGTAGTATATATGGTCTAAGAACGCACCTAACGAATTGAAAGTTTAAGTACATCGAAATCTTCTGAAGACGATTAGCTTTTAATGTATTGCGCTTCGTAGATAAACATATTTAATAATGTAAGCAATATTTCGAATAATGGTACAGCAATGTTTAGCGACGCCTCAGAGTCACCATTCTAGTGCTAGAGGTTAAAACTCTAATTTAGATGTTCGTAACAATACGGGGTTAGCAGAAAATCGGATGGCAGAGCAATTATGTTCGTAGCAGTTCCCGTTCTTCCGCATAACAAGTTCACGTATCCAGTTGCACCTGCCGTTCGCTTTGAACCTGCGTGCACAGCGCCTTGTCGACCGCCTACAAGGTTCCGATCCTGTGGGTACCGAGATGATTGGTGCTCCGCCGCGTATTTCGAATCATACACGCGAACTACATTAGCATAACACGATCTAATCGATGCTGGTCGCCTTATGCACCTTCCCCTCTCGCCACCGTAAATGTTTGGTCCTAGATCCATTGCTCGTGCATTAGGTACCACGTGCGGTCGAACGTGCATATTGTTCAGCTGTCTAGAAAATTGACGTCGTATCGGATTAACGGGTTCGACGCGGCCCACCTCGAATAAAAACAATCGCGGATACCGAAACCAAACTGACGATTTCCCACCATATCGTAGACTGCGGTTTTTATGCATTTATGTATGTCAAAATTCACTGCAGCTTGACACAATATAAAATTTGCAACCTGGTAAAATATTTTTATTTTGCACTAGCTGACCCGACCGACCTTGTCCTGTCAAATTTTCTATAAATTTGTTTGTGATTATTAAACAGACGTCGATAATGTAAATTCCTATCAAGATATTGATTAAATGCTGCAATGTTCATTTTTTTGTTGTATTGAATTATGATTCAAAAATCACTTTTAGTTTTTCCGAATTTTCCATTTTTCCGGGCAATTTTTCCAATTTTCTCTTTTTCTAAAAACCTTATTCGGACTATTACGAACATTCTTTTTTTAAATTAGTCAAATTGGTCCTGCCTTTCTCAAGTGATGCACTTACCAACGAACAGCATTTAATTTTTATTTAGACAGATAAAGACCTGCGGCCTGTTCATGAATTAATAAGAACGAATTAAGTAAGATGAAGAAAGGCCAACAAAAAAGTACATTTTTTTCTAAAATTCCTCATGAACTATGGACCAATTTAATTCGCAAAATATAAATATCCCTGTAGATCAGTGCTAAAGTAGCAATGAGATAAACAAAATATTTTTGTGTTTTATCTACATACTATTGTATATCGAGCCCGATTCAGATCCTATACATCATTGTTTCCGCGCAGTTTTTCTTATCCAGAGGATTTTTGTTAGTCAACTGGCGACGTCGATGTCCCGTAATAAATATCCATACGCACACTGTTTGCTAGACGCATAGATCTATCTTTTTGATCAGCAGGCTCAAAGAGAAGCAAAGCGGGATGATGCAATGGCCGTAGTCATTAATTGGATTGATTTATTAGCCCTCGCTTGTACGCCTCTGTCAAAAGGATAATATTTTACGGTGTTCCTGAAGCACGGTTACCGAGAACGAATCGTCGGGACGATGGAAAACATCGACGTGCAGAAGGATATCGGGGTTGAATTAATTTAGGTGACTCGAGGAACGCGTAAAACGCATGTTACGCTATCAATCAAGTTAATAATCATTTTCAATCCCCCTCGACCGGTGTCCGTTCAAAATTTCTGCGCCCCGTTACGCAATTATCGAATAATAATTGTTTTAGTCAGTAAAAAAAATACGTTCGAACATTCCACTTATTTTCCTATCGAATACAATCGTTATAAATTACGCTTGGTCGAATAATGAATATTTTTATTCTCCAGTTATCCGCTCACTGTTCTTTTACAATTGAAATAAACCTTCGGTGTAGACTGTGTTGCTGGAACAGTAGAAACGTTCGTAAAAATGTTTAAATTTATTGTTACCGAGAGGAAAATCCCGTTAGACAATTTCACCGGACGATATATAAATGATCGGTACGGGAAATCGTTGGTATCCAGACGTCATGTCATTCTTGATCGAAGCCGAACACAGTCACTTCCTAATCTGTAGCTAATCGAAATTGTAAAGAAGGAATTGTTGGAATAAGACGGTCCTCCTTGTGGACAGTTGGTGATTGAGCGTGGAATAAATCGTGTCCAGTGTACGGGCACTGCAAATCCAATAGAGATACAACGCGTACGTGTATATTTCATCTGGTTTCCCGTTTAATAATTATTATGCGCATAAATGGTGCCCCTCGGCGGCAAATTAACATTCCGTGTGCCCGTGTTTTAATCAACAGAAGCGATTCGTCAGCTGGCCGTTGACCTGCGAACCGGAAAAAAAGTTCGATTGAGCGGATTCTGCGGAAAACGATGCCATGCATTGTGTTTTTTATGAACATCGAATGATATCCTATTATTATCCTATCGTTCGGAATTTATCGTTCGTTATTCCTAGACTGCGGATTTTATGCGTTACGACAAACATGGCTAGTTACAGTTTAAAACCGTGGACAGATTAAAAAAATTTACGGACATCAATGTATTAGTTGCAACTTACGGAGATCATTAAATGTTTGTTACAGTTTATGTTAAACTATCTATTCAGTACCACTGCTGGCACAGGCTGATATATTTATTTAACTCGTTGAAAGCATATATCTTATAGACAGCGGATTTTTATGCATTTATGAAGAAATTGGGTGGGTGAAATATAAAACAGTAAAGGATTAGAAAAATCGAAGAATCTCGTAAAGTTGTTTTCAATGTAATACAGTCATTAAGGGGTGGAATCAATTTTTATTTTATCACTGTTTCCCACAATCAATGCAGAACATTTTTATTTTGCAAGTAAAACTACAGTATAGAAGAAACCACGCAAGTTTGTTTAATCGTCGAGCAAAAACGGCTCGGAACGCCTTAATGATCTCGTGATAATGGCATCGGAATCTCCGTAGCAAGATTACAGCGACGAATAACTGTGCAAGAAGAGAAAGGAGCGAAGAAAAAGAAATGTTTGGTATTAGTCAAAATCGATAGAGACGACCGACCAGAGAGTGTTTCTGAAATGCTGGAACACGTGGCGCGTCCCAAGGGATAATCTTTTGATGTATCGTCGAACATTTGCATAGGCTTTAATAATAATTTTAAATTAGTTTAGTAAACGGTCTGTTCGCAGGCTGTAATTATACACCTGTCGCTATGGATTTAAGGGTTTTGCTTGTTAGCCTGTCTTTGATCGAGAGAACATGAAAAATAAAAGAATGGACGCCGCGGCGGTTCACATTAACAACCCGATGCGCGACGGAGGGAATAATAAAGCAATAGCGTTTCAACCGTATAATTAATGCCCGTTCTGACGGTCATGAAACGTTAATTATGGCGTTTACGTAGCGACGAATCGGGGAAGTACCATTTGTATTGCGTTACGAGATGTCCGACTGATAAATTCGAAACTGAACCCCGAGTCACACTTTGCTGTTCAACGTTGCGGCGCAGACACACACTCTCGGCGACCTCGCGATCCCGCCCCATGCGCAATAGATCGCTCGCACACGTGCGCGCACTATGAAAATGTCCAGGCTCTGACATTTTCCCGCGACTAATAGAGATCCGATCTTCTTGAGGGAATCACGTCGGGACCCTTCAACTTTGCGCGACATTTTCATTTACAATGCACACGCTGCAATTAATAAACGACAACGACTCGATGCAACGTTCTACAGTGACCCGCAGACATTTCCGTTAAACAAACTTAATGTTGGAGGCAAGTTATTTTTCGTCGTTACGTTTCCAAAAAATTGTATACGTAATCTTTTACACCAGAAAACAAATGACTAATTCCTACTTTCAAAGAATTCCCTTGTGATAGAATATTTACGTTCTCAATAAAATTCTTTAAATTTGACGAATACTACATTTAGGGTTTTTGAGAATGTTAAAAAAATGCTGGAAATAAAACTGCACAGAATTTAGTACGATTTTTATTCAATTCAGAACTACCACTGAAAATCAGATATTACATGGTTCCACTTTCATAAAATTTGCCTACAGAAATTGAAAATTGCATCAATATCCTCAGTATACTAATAAGGTAAACAATCTTTTAAATAATAGTACAGCAATTTTTAGTGGTGACCTCTGACTAGGATAGAAAAGAAAATTAACGAATCAGATTTCACTTAATCTAAAAAGAAAGGCGCAACATTCTTGAACGTTTGAGATCTTGGCGACGAGTATGGCTCGTTGAAGTACGGCAAGGGGTTAGACTTGAGAAAAGGAAGTTTGTGCGACGTATTCGCGGCTCGTGGATCGCCTTGCACCGCCTGGCGGAGCATTGAAATCACCGCTCGCGCTCGGCCGCTCCTCGGGCTGTTACCGCGGGTTGGAGCGAGCGCTCGGCTCTCGAGCACAGTAGTTCGTATACATACATATATCGTGTATCACCGTGACGCTGGTCGTGGACACGTTCCAGGACTGTAAAAACTTTTTTCCCGGGGCTGCGCGGGCGCGTACGTGCACGCTGTGCCTGTGCTGGCGCGCCCGTGTGTGTACGTGTTTCGCGCGGGTGTGCGAAACGTGCTGCTCGCACAGCCTTGCTTACGATCGGCTTTTCGGTCCCGTTAGCTTGAACCCTCTGGACCGGACTCTCTCGCCTCTTGCCACAACGGCTACGTGTCCTGTACACACACGCGTGCGTTCCACCGTGTTCACGGCCTTCACACCGGCAAAACGATAAACGGCCGATTCACTCGTCCACTCAAATTAACGGTGAACATCATTGTTGTCGAACGATCTTCACCGATCTCTCCCCCTCTCCATCCTCCCCGTCGATGGTCCTACCCCCACTCGATCGACACCGTGCTTTTTCATCGCCGCTTTTATTTGCCGAAGATCCCGAGCCATTAGCGACGCCGGAATCGAAGAAGAAATCGTTTATCTTCGAGAGGCTCGTAATTAGAGAACCGCGATCGACGGACCCCGGACCCGCGCGCACTTCGAATTCTGCGAACCCTTCCACTCGTGAAATGCGGTCATCGACGGTTTTTCGGGAACAAGCGAGAAAGTACCCGCCTGCCTGATTGTCAGATCACAGGCGAGATCGAGGCCTCGACCGATTTAGGCGAGCGTGATTGATCGCGCGCACAGCTCGGCGTTGCGTTTGACGTACGGCCCAGGTTCCTTGTTCCTGTGGTTGGGTTTAGATCAACAAATTCGGCTTCGCTAGCCTTCGGTACTTCCATTCGATCATCAATTCGACGGAGAGAAGAATCATCTGGATTTTTCTCCTGTTTTAGACAGCGGATTTTATGCATTTGTGAGAGAAACGAGGAAGTGTAATTTAAATCGGTGAAAACGTTAGGATGTTTGCTTTTCGGTCTATTAAATATATTAAAAACTAGCTTACCCCCGCCACTCGTTGCTGTGGCACAGTATTTTTTAAAAGCATGTACGTGCTGAACGTGTTTGTGATAATCTATTTCGTTCAATTCCATTTCGAATTTTTATTTTTCATGAAATTCGCGGTCTAATAACCAGGACCATTAGTCTTCTATAAACTTTCCCGGATTATCTACGACCAATACGTTGATATATCGATGTTTAATAGTCGTAGTTATGTTTTTGTATTTCACTTTTCATTTTATGCAATGAAATTCGCATTACCTACGTTGCAGGGTGATACGACAGGTAACTGAATATCTGGAAATTACATATGTCTGTATCTCAAGTGCATACGTCTTGATCGTTCTTGCTATAGCGAAGGCAAGAACAATTCTTGAGAAATATCGAACTGCGATATTCAAATTCGTTGATCCAGAATTTTGTTCACTTCTTTATAATTTGACTTCAGTACCGGGCGATCGATGCAGGCAATTTTGATTTAGCATAACAGACTCGCGAGCGGCGGTTTTGCATATTAAATAAAATAATCTCGACCTGCGGTTGGTAGAATCATAAAACGCGGATGAATACGAGACTTCTTGTTTCCGAGAAGAAAAAGATCTCGGGTTTGTATCAGGATTTTTATGATACCGATCCGATCGGATACGCGCAACGTGTTCCCAGTAATAAATTGGAGTTTCTTAATGAAACGGATATCTGGGAGAGAGGTTCGGATTCGATAAACAGCTTAAAGTGGTTCGGAACAGCCTAACTGCAGATTAACCGCTC
The DNA here is from genome assembly GCA_028455615.1 of Lasioglossum zephyrum. Taxonomy (NCBI): domain Eukaryota; kingdom Metazoa; phylum Arthropoda; class Insecta; order Hymenoptera; family Halictidae; genus Lasioglossum; species Lasioglossum zephyrum. The sequence continues at coordinate 3,599,177 of CM052323.1, read as the reverse complement.
GGGAATTTCGTCCCGTGTAACCGTGTTCCAATTAACGTAATTAGTTTAACCTACACGCCATCAACGGTGTACACAACATTACATAATGAACCGCAGAAAATTATTAACTGACGTAGATTGGGAATTCTGAAATGCGAACGATGTACGAGCGTGTAGTGACTCAATCTCTTGATTCCACGAAGACAAAGGTGTTCGGTGATCGATGAGCAATTGTGCAAATAACATCACGGTCACGATAGTACAATAATACGAAAACATATTTTCCTGGAAAATAGAACTCTGTTCTAACAACACGAACACGTACCTTTATGATTAAGATGTATTTATAAGTATTAAACTCTAAACTTAAATTCTCACCCTTTTGCAAATCAATTGCGTCTACTAAGAATAATCAAAATTAATCATTTATTTATTTAAATTAAATTATATATTTATTTAGACACACGTAAACGGTGTCATTACTGTGAGGGAAACGTAATACTCAATACTCAATGCGTTTCAATAAATACATATGTACATCCATTTTTTAATTTATTAACCAGAAAATGGTTACAATGAATCTACACACGATTCTTAAGAAGGGGGATCAAATAAAATATTATTTTCAGTGATAAAAATTCAAGTGATGAAAATTTGATTAAATTCTATGGGAGCGTAAATGATTTGATTTATTTCACAACAACTTACTAAGAAATACTTTATTTGTAAACGGTTGAAATTGATTTGCGAACGGGTGTATTTGGAATGCAAAAGCTGCATTACAGAAAGTTGCGCAGAGCATGATTAATTCCCCGTTTACCATTGTCAGCGTCGATAAACGAAATGAATTGCCTGCTTGCCTCTTCGGGATTAATTGAAAGTGTGTTTTTCGTTCGGTTTAACGAGTCCTCTAACTAATTACCAGTCGGCGAGGTTTTCATTGAACGATCTCGTGCAAAAACGTCGATTTACTTTTTCCTTAAAAAAATCATCATCCAGGGATCGCAGTATATTTCGGTTAATCAAACATTCCTGTAAAAAGTCGAGCAGAAAGTTCGTAAGTAAGGTTGGTCGATCGAAAAAGTGGGCGGGGCTCGAAGTGCATTCGAGCGCACTTATCGTTCGGGCAGCCACCGGCCGGCATTCATAAAACCACTGCCAATGTTGTTGCTCATTGTTGCTCACGCTTCTTTATTACCGATTGGCAACGGTGCACTCGGTTCCGCATGGTTCGGCCGCATCGTGCTCGATTATTCCGAATATAAAAACCGTGCATACTAATTTAGCGTTACACTTCCTCGTAATTTACGTACGAACGATAGTTTCGAAAGTTCATGCCGGATATTAAAATGTATTTGGCTCAGAATTAAATATAAAAACCAGAGGACGGGAATTATCGATCCATCGACGATCATTAAACCCAACCGTGTCCTTAAACCGTTACGAAATTATTTATTCCGAATTTTCAATCACACATACGGAAAGGAAACTATCGATGCTTATTTATCGGAGATGATCGCTCCCTCGCAGGGTAGGTACTATAAATGTCATAGCAAATCATTAACTCAATTAATAGGTGGGAGGGAAAGCGTGCTATGAGCAGCGCCGCCCATAATAATTTAACTGACTGACGTTTTATACTTTACTTCCCTTCCGAGGGCGAGTATAAACGTCCTCGTATTGTTAGCATAAATTACTCCCCTCCAACGTAATTAACATTCTTTTAATTGCGGCATCACTGTAAATCACTGTAAATCTCGATTGGCTAATTGCCAACACTTCAGGCGATGGTCAAGAAACTGCGTTTTCTGAAATGGAAAGATAAGAAACAAGAGAAGCAACAATTTGATTTCTCCATAAATTGACCACCTGTCAAGTTTTCATTTATATTTCATTATATTTATGCACATTATGTGTACAAGAGAAATCTGCGAAACAACATGAACATGTTATAGTGAAAACTTCAAAAGTGATTTTTCTTTATCTTTTTGTTACTCTTTGCTCGATGATTTAACGAGTGAACTCGCTCAGTATTTTATATTAGTCGATCAAACTTCTACCATGGTAATTCTCGTGGAGCCAGCAGAGAAATTGGCATGCTGTGTATATGTGAATGGGTTAAGTACTCATAGACGCGAGTGTAAACACTCGAAGCTCGCAGAACGCACTTACATTCACCGGGGCTATCGGAGCCACGCAAATCCAGCAAAGATGTTAATAGGCGAGCAATGTGAAACAGCAAACAAGCTGCAGTTCCATCTGCAAAAAATTCGACTATCTCCGAATACGTAGAACACAATATTAAACGCGCAGGTGTTAAAAGCGTCCGAGTGGGACATCCGTTGCCAACTGTGGGAAGAAAGTCGAAACTTTGATTGTTAAGTTTCGGGTCACCAAACGTGTCGGCAACATTCGTTATTTATTCGAAAAATCAATTCTACTTTCTCTATGGACCCAATGGACTTTTAGAAAATATTACTGAGTTTCTGTTACAGGTTTGTGCACTAAATTTTCACCCTTCCGCGAATCAATTTTAACCTTTACAAATACAGTATTTTTAATCAAGGTTTTGTAAAAAGAATGTAGATCGAATACTTATTTAAAAATAATTCGTTCTGTAATTTCTGTTCTGAAGTTCGTCTAAAAAATCAATCCGAGAAGATAAGGAAAAAAAGAGCAGAAGCATTTTCCATAGGTATAGCAACGAACAAAATAGAATCGATCTTGCGGTCGCAATAAGCTATTACATACCTACTACCAATTTTCTTTCGCGTGTAATACAGTTAGCTACGAAAAGAAAGAGGCTCGATAGGGTAACTGAAAATCAATCCTCGGCAAGAAGCATTTCTACAAATCATGCTGCTGGCCTCCCACCACCCTCGTTCCTCAACAAAAAGCCTAATTCAACCACGTCGTGTAGAGCCGGTCCGCGAAGAAGTGGCTTCAACTTCGCGGAGTGACCTTCTTCCCACGTACACGTCGGTGCTACTTCCTACACCGGGTCGGGCATCAAATTATATTGCAACGGAGAATTACGATATATGGAATTCTTAAGTTGAGTACATAACTACACGTTAGTTTAAATTAATTGCTTATACAGTTTCCATCGAACGAGTTCGAATACATGGACCCCGGCGTTGCCTGCGAAGTATTCGTGCGATACCGATGCCGCCAACTTTATGTTACTTTGCATTCTTCCCGAGTGCTGTTAGGCGAACATTTATTTTCCTTGTGAAACTTCCAGAAACCGTAATTATTAAACGTGACTTATTATTTATGTGAAAACATTCGGCTACGGTGTATTTAACAGTTTGTACAACTTTGTTAGCGTACGTCATACATTTCCTATGCTCCTAGCTCTGAGCACTTTTATGGCTCTCGATTTGAACCCTCTGTGAGTCAGATTCAGACTATTTTGAGATCCACTAATGAGAAGATGTTTTTACAAATAAATCTTCCTTTTACGTGTGTGGGTCAGGTCCTGTTACGAAATGTACTGTTAACCCTCAGAGTCATAAAAAATGTATAAATTTGAAGTTAACATAGCTCGTCTTGAATATCGTCCATCCAGTATAAAAGTAATTAAAACATCAATAATAATATTGAATAAAAATTAGAGGAGCTAAATTAATAAATTTTTCTTAACTCGTAGCAGTCGAGGGGTGATTCGGAGACAATATTGTTTGCATTATTCAATATATTGGTATCTAATTGATTACTATACATTTAATACAAGGTATTATGTCAATTCCATGTCCATAAAATGAAAGAAATCATATAGAATTATTCCAAGGTTTAAGATTGCGATCGGGGGTTGGGAATTGGAAGCAAAGTGGGATTTACGGGTAAATCGGGACCCGAAATCAGCGTTCTCCTTGACCGTGGCCGATCCGTTAAGGTAACGTAAGGTAACGTAAGGAAAGGTGCGGTAACACGAGGTAAGATAAGGGCGTCATGCGTTGGTTACCGTTGGGTGGCGCTGGATGGTCCGCTTGGAATGTCGTTCAGCGACTTCCCTCTCCCACCATCTTCATCCAGAGCTCTTTCTTCGACTTCCCTCGGGCTCGTCCTCTCCTCGTTCAACCTGCACGCGCCTTTCATGCCCGAACACACCGGCGCGTATCTCTGTAGTCGTCGATTGTAATCGCGGATACATCCTTCGTTGCTACCCTTGATCCAGAACCGGCAGATTTTCACCAATAACTAAACACCCGTTTCACTCTAGCAATCTTATAAATTTTACACTTCGAATTCACCTTTTTACAAGCCAAATTCGAACTTTTGCAAATCAATTTCACGCATTAAGAACATTTCTAATTAATTTGAAAGCATCTCTCTTGATTTCAGTATTCAGCGTCGATCAATTAAATGTACATAACAATGTTCGAACAGTAAACGAACTTTTCATTAATTTTAATATTTTCAATTAATTACACTTGAAAGAATCTCCCTTGAGTCGATCAATTAAATTGAAAAATAAAATATTGAGAAATTTGAGAAACGTCGACGTATCGTTTTCAACTAATTGAAATTGGAATGAAAGAACTTTATACTTGGCTTATGTTTTTGCCAATTGATGGAGAAAATTGCAGGCTGCAGTACTTTTTTTCAGAACGAAGAAGATCTGAGAAATAGTTCCGATTCGTAAGAAGCTGCAGCGTGTTAGGAACTCGGGGGCAGCAGGAAACTGTTTGGTCGGGGTCGATTGAGCCGCGGAGTGGTGAATCATCGAACATCGTTCCTAAATGAACGACTAAATAACACGTTCCTTGAGCCAACCAGCTGTAACCATTTCGACCTAATCCGCGGCGTAACAGTGGCAATTACTGCTCTTACACAAGTAACGGACTGAAGATTACCGATGATTACCACCTCGGCTATTCCTTTATCGACAGTTTACTCTCACGCTGCTCCTTCCCATAGCGCACCTATTCACAACCTGCATCAAAAATTCATACTTTTCGAATTCTACGATACTCGCCTCGCATTCGTGCCACTGGAAACCATCGATACTGTAATAAATAACGGGGGAACATATTTATACAGTTAGAAATTGATTCATCGCGTAGCAATCTCTTAATAATTTCCATTCGAAGGAAACTTCAAGTTTAAATTCAGGAATATTTCAAATTTAAATTCAGGGAAATATCAAATAATGGCTAAACAATTCTCCTGGTTTGATGACCTGTTTACATCGTTTTATTAAACTTTCGTACAATTTAATAACTGACGAACGGGTTCCCGGAGTATTACAACCATTTCGCCTCGAGTACTTATAATGAGCTTGGGTATTACGATGCTTCGTAGACCACCCTGTATACGATTCAATTATAGTCGTTGATACCACTCGTTTTTGCGGAACAGTTGGTTCGATGGTACACGTGATTAGAAAGTAATTTAGTTTATGGGACATAGAAAGCACCCGACCTTTACCAATATGCATTATAAGTAGAAACAGTGATTCATAGACAGACACGGCCGATGTTTCAATGAACGCAGGAACAATAGTGCTGTTGCAAAAATGTATTGCATTTTTCCGCGACGGTTATAGTACTCGGAATAAACAATTTCTATTACCTAACTGTGGAGAAAATGTGTATTAGTCCACCAAAAAATTTGCATCTTCCTTTAAACGAGTTTATAAAAATTGCCTGGTCAGAAATTCAAACGAATGGGACACAAGACGAGAATGACGTCATTTTTGAGAGACTAGACACGTCAATCGATAAATAAAAATCGACGGAGCTGCGACCTAAATTACAATGCGGACGACGGCTATTAATAAGTGGCACACGAAATGGAAGCATCGAAATGACGTCCACGAAGTTATTAAAAAAAAACTCCGAGCACAGCAAATACTATTATTCAGAGAGGCGGCTGCGACGAATTTGACGACTTTCTAAATTTTGAAATGAGTACCGCTGGTTGTTCTATACGAGGAATCGAGTCGACAGGTTTAAATCACTTTCTAATCTGCAGTAGAAACAGGTGTTCATTCGTCTCACCAATTGATAACCGGTTTATTAAAATTATACAAATAGATGCGTCGGATGAAAATCTTCCAAACGGTTGTTAAACAAATTCTTTCTGCCGTCGGGACCTTCGGTAGAAGCGACGAGAAAGTCTAGACAGTTCCTTTTTAGTCGGAGAAGCGTTGAACGTGGGATTGAATGTCATGTAGTCGTTATTAAACAATTCTTTTTTGTATCTGGCGACTTCCAGCTGCGCGGTTGGTAATCATCGATTACCAAAAAAATGTGCGGAAACGTGAGAAACTTCGCAGCAATGCCGAGAAGTTCTTAACAGTCTTCAATTGAGAAATGTTGAACTGCAATGTGTTAAATTCATTGTTGTAAAAGATTTTTCTAATTAGTGTACAATATTCTGTATATTAACCCTCATTCGTCCCTCATTTCAGGGAAATCAATAAATTAACAAGGTAAACAGTTATTCTTCGATGTCTTTTATTCAAACTGATGAGTTAACATTTACGTCCTAGGTTTCTCGATTATGGGTTTCGCATTAGAAAAATAAAAGCCATACTAGCATAATTTATTTCGGAAAAACTGTGTCAAATTGACACGAAAGACGGGTGAGGGTTAATTTAGATATATATGTATGTATTGAAAATGGTGTGACGATTCTTGCAAAAGATCGACCAACAGGTATTTTAGGAGTAGCAATTGGAGACGCACGAGCTCGTTCTTCGATAGATTTTCCCAAGACCCTATATAAAACGCAGTAAAAACAAGCGAAATGTTCCGGTTACCGCGCATGATTAACAGCTGATGCCGAAGAAACGGAATTACAGCTCGGAGGAAGTTTGCTTGAGCTTGAAAGAAGTATCTTTATAATTAATTTCATGTTAAACCGCGAAAGGGTGTTGCAATCACAGCACTTTTACGAGAATCAAATGTTACAATAGACGTCGACTGGAGAAGAAGACAGAAAAGATGGAGTTCCTCGGTAATTCACTGTTTAAATAAAAATGTACAGTTTTTATTGTACAGTGGATGTAGCCAGAAAATACCACTGTACAACAGTATGTATAATACTGCCTTTCAATGCTTGAAGAAAAAGTTTGTTATATTGTCAACGTGCTCGAACGCGGATTTTAAATAACGAGATTAAATGATTGCTGTAAAAAGCGTGGCGATCCGGAGAAGATAAAATTGCACCAGTTATTTTACATTTGATTCCACCTGCTTCTTTGGGAATCGACGCGCGCGCACAAATGTGCAAGTAGTTGAGTATACTGTTGAACGGCAGTATATGTCAGGAGTCCGTAAACGGGACCGTAAAGCATTTAAAACGATCGAATAATTGCCGCGCTCTGCGTCGTAGCTAATTCCCTGTCGACGAGCAGTCTTTACGATTCCGTTCGGATTTGCCGATTTCTCGTATCGCGGTCCACGCTGATGGACGGCGCCATACGAAACCGTAAAAATCCCCGCTAGAAAACTTGGTAGAACGAACTAGTTCCAATTGCCCCAGTAAATTCTTGTTGCATCCGATGACAACACGATCCGTGATCGGTAGCCCGAGGCGTGCTCGCGCCAGAAGGCTTAACATTATTCCGTTTCACTGCCTGGCCATCGTGATACCCCTACTTTTTCTCCGTTTCACCTCTTTATCTTGCGTATTTTTTCCTCTTTTTGTCCGCGATCGGTGTAGCTCGAAATCAACGAGGAAAGGAAATGCGAAATTAATCAACCGTTCGAAAGCTGGAACGGTCGGCATCGATACTTGAAAATCGTGTTCGAGGAAAGATCATACGAATTGTTCAAAAGCATTTCTTCTTTCTTGAATTTATGCTTGACGCAATCATCGAAGTATGCGATCAATGAAGAAGGATATTCATTTGACGATCGACCGTTCTACAATGGATTTATTTTTAAATCGACGAAGAAAGAAAGGCGAAATTAATCAACTGTTCGAAAGCTAGTCGCCATCGATTCGATCATCGATCCGAAATCGAAAATGGATTCGAATATTTCTACTCTCCTCGAATCGTGTTCAACTCAAGGCGGGACCTTGTCGTGAGATTATCGTCTCTCCTGCGAACAAATCATCGTGTCATTAATCAAGAAGCTGGTTTTTACAGTTGATGTTCGTGGGACCAACACGATCGAAGTCTATGTTGTACGATAGACATTTCATTTTTCGTAACTAGACTGAGAATTTCTAAAATGAAAATTCCTTCTGATAAATGCACATATAATTGTCTTTTAATATAAAACCTACGAAGAAATAATTTTCTTAACAAATATTAGTTCGTTCAGAAAGTATTTCGTTTTTCGCGTAGAAAAACATATTGTTTACTGTTTACGGAAAGTATGTACCCATTTTTATCGATTTTCTCAACATTCTTCATATGGTGTAAATCTCATATAAATTCATGAAAAGTCATATAACTCTGTCTTTGGAATAAAAAGAAATTAAAGGAGAAGCTCATTACTGCGGCACAAAAATCACTGAGACAAAACGATGAGAAAAAACGAGGTTCACTTCAGAGTAACGTTTTAGATTAGCTACCTAATCGATACGCGTAAGTAGGTAGGATATGATTCCAGATGAAGAGTATTATACAGATCAAATAATTACGTATGTATAAAAAGAGCGGTGGGTTCTTGTTGTTGAATGGTGGACTGTTTTTCTGGCCGAGCGAATTTCAGCGACACTTCACCGCGGATTACCGTACATCGATTGCGAAGAGGTTGATTTTGTCGCGCGTCTTTTCGCAGTGTCGCGTCGTCGTCGACTGGTTGCGAACCGTGAATGGCGTTCCGAGGCGTAATTACGCGGCAGAATTTACATCGGCATAAATTACGCCCCGCGTATGCCGACGACCTATAGCGTTGCTTTGCCGGCCCGTTTTCATCCTGCAAATTAATGGCGGCTCCTCGCGGCATGAATGAACGCTGACGGAAAAGCGGTTCGGAACACTTGGGACGCGTTTCTGGCGGCGCGGCACAGCGCGGCGGCGTTTAATTAATACGTCGCGTCGCGCCTCCCGCCGCGAATCGTATCCCGATTCCGATAACGATGCCAGGTGTTATCGGGTGTCACGATCTAATCTCGTATCCTCGGACGAGCGATAAATATTGTTAACGTACGAGCTACCCGGAGAAACTGGAATGACTAAGCCGAGGACTTCGCAAATTTCTGCAATATTATCTTCGACACACCTCCTCTTTACTCATAAAAATATATATAAAAAAAAACTTTTTTAAAACCACGCTTATATTAAAATGCATTAAAAAGGAGAAAATAATATTTTTTAGATACTAGGGACTATAAATAAAAGCGTGGAGCGCCAGACTATACTAGCGTAATTTCCACGCTTTTATTTATAGTCACTAGTATCTAAAAAATATATTTTTTCTCCTTTTTAGTACATCCTAATATAAGCGTGGTTTTTAAAAAATGTTTTTATATATATTTTTTTATTTTCTACTCTGCTGAGATTTTTTTATTTACTAAATGCACAGGTATTTAAAAAAAATTTAATATTATTCTCTAGCTCATCGGGAAGTGGTTTAAAATTAAATTTCAAGATTTGACGCATAACGACAACGACAACGACAACTCGACAAGCTAATATAAGCGTGGTAAAAAAGATCAGCAATTTGACGCCCTCGTTCTACGAGTTATGCAAGCATATTTCAGTCTTTGGAAAATAAACTTGTGATTAGATATTACAAACGCATCGTGCAGCTAACGGACTGTATCGCTCGAGATTATACGGTACGACAGCACCGCTTATCCTTTTGCGAGAGTGAATAGCATCTCGTATGTTACGCGTAATCTGAATTTCAATCGATTCGATAATTCCAGTTTGTTTGCTCTTCATTCCGCGCAAACGACAATCAGACTGCGGATGTTCATGCAACTTTCAATCTTCGTAGACGAATTTTGAGAAAGTGATACCGAATACAATCCGATTTTCGTTGGTAATAACTAGACAGAGGATTTTTATGCAAGATAGAAATTTTCTACCCGAATTGCAACAAACTGGAGTGAAATAGATATTTATTTAATTTTTGGCTACGTTTTCGTATGCACTGTGAGCATAATCAACACGATTTTTCAAATATTTCATAAAACCATCGTTGAAAATGTATAAAAAGATAAACCTACTTTATTAAATGTAAAAAGAAAGCAAACATATACTTTGGTCAGCACTGCTCTACAATGAATGCAATTTTGGAAAAACAAAATTATTCAGAAAAATCTAAATTTGGTTACTAACGTACTGGTTATACTTCGCAGAAAATAAAACTGAACAATACAAGTAATAGATTTAAAAAAAAAATGAACAATATTCATGGATTTCTTTACCAAAGAAATTTACCGTACATCGCGACAGAAACGAGTAAATGAGGTACGCCAGGTTCGTCCTTACTGTGGGACGTCTGTCGTCGCAGGATCTGCATCGTGCACCGTCGGCGTGCGTCGCGGTAGCGTTGTCGTGGGGTATCTCTCCGATTCGCTGGGTCGTGGATCGTCCCCTCGTGGCACTGATCCTCCGTGGCGACTGTTGGTGGGGGGCGTCTCTAGGAGCAGCAGTTGCACGTGGTGGCCTGTGTTATCCTCGGGCGAAATTTCGGTCGTCTGTACGCGTGTACAGTAGAGGAGTGTACGGTACCTCTCCGTTCTCCTATCCTTTCCGTGGTAGGGTAGGAAACTGTTGAAGGTGGTGGTGGCGAATGGTGATGGTGGTGGTGGCGTCGGATGGCGATGGTGGTGGTGCAGCTGGCGTCGTCGTCGTCGTTCTCCTCCGGTGTCGGATGGTGGTGGTAGTATTAGCAGTAGTAGTAGCTTCTAGTAGTGGTAGTAGTAGCTCTCGGTAAGAGCATACACCGGAGTGCCACCTCCCATTTCGTCCTCGGCGTGCTGGCACACGAGACACGAGCTGTTAGCTATACTTTCGTACGGTCCGGCGTCGTCCCCGTGGTTCAGTCGGTCGGCCGCAACACACCGCTCAATCAGCCGATCAGCTGTTCCTCTCCTGTTTTGCGCGGACCGGCTTGCGACTCGATCCGCCGTGCGAGTCAGTCCGCTCTGTTCATTCTCGCAAGCCGATCGCCTGTCGATTCGTTCTCGAAGGCTGATCGCCTCGCCTTGCCTCGCCGGATGCATCGATGCCACCCACCCGCCGCGGCACCTTGATGCGCGATCATCAATCGGCGAACATGTTCGAATCACCGCGAGACCGATCGCTCGTCGCACAAGCGACGGGCCACGCGTCCTCGGAACATCCTCGCACCCTTCCATCGATCACACCCTCCTCGTCTCCAGTCACCTTGCTCCTCTAGTTCGTCTAACTCTCACTCTCTAACTGTCTCTTCATAGTCTTCACGAGTCCCTCTACCGTGACTAAACCCTCGCTGAAACTAGTGCGTCCTCCTTTGAAATTCCATCCGACGATTTTCGATCGCGTTTCCTAGCCGAGGAGAAGAACCCTCGCAAACCGGAAGTGATCACCAGTGTTCAGTGCCTCGATCTGTGATTAACGATTCCCAGTCGAGAGCTAGTGCGAGATTGACACCGTGCGCGTGTGATGTGCAGGGGAATATAGTGTGGCGCGGTATATAGTGGTTCACGGAACGGGATTGAACGGTGACTGTGACGGATACACGCAGACCGAACCGGCAAACTGGAGATCCTAGGGATGTTCCCGCCGCGCACGGAAGCGCCGACAGCGGACAAGCTGGCGCTCTGTTACGCGCCGCACGTTGACATGACCACGGTGATCGAGGTCGAGGTGTGTGATCGTTCGAAATCATATTATCGTAGCACGTGTTTTGATCGTGTAACCATGCAATAACGAATTCGCTGATCTCGGCACACGCGTTTCGGATACTGGAGTCGTATAATCAAAATTTTGAGCTTTACTGCGTGCGAGCGAAGTCTAAATTGATTGTCAATCGATCTAGGTACTGTTTCGCTCACAGAGATAGTGTAGGCTAAATGGTGTTCCTCGTGTTTTGTGCTCGTAATGTTCCTCCAACAGCTGTGCCATCGATAATTAACTAAATTATGTCGGCAAAATGATCTTCTCAGTACTTTACAATTAAAATGTCTCTCAGTTTTGCGTTGCCACTATTTGATCGTCTAAAAAGACAATTATATGTATTATGCATAGCTATGACGCGTTATGGAAACATCACGCGGACCGTTCCGAAAAATTTCATCGTCTTTTATTCTGCTGTAAATCGCTTAAAATGTCTCTCTCGACATTTTTACGTTGCCATTATTTGATCGTATAAAAAGACAATTATACATGTAGCTGAGGTACGTTCTAGCCAATAAAAAAGATTAAGCACGGAAACCATTCAAATTTTCTCTATAAAGATCTTTTAACAAGACTTTAGATTATATATGTAATTAAAAAATGCTCAAAATATGTCACCGTTTTTTATTCCCCTGTAAATCTTGGTTGCGGTGTCATCATCGGCAATTAATCCCAAAGTTTAAGAAACCACGAGCCGGTATGAAATAGTCGATACTTCTGTAGAGTTTTATAATTATAGAGGATCGGTTGTAGAAACGACATTGTTGAGATTGTTGAATCTACGATTAATCACTTCTTTACGTGCGTACAAGTTTTTGTAAGGTTTACGACGTTTTTACGTCGACGTGTTCACCGATGAATTATCGTTCCTCGAAGCGCTTGTAGAATCCTTGAACCACATTTCTTAGAAACATTGCTCATTTCATGATTACGTTCGAATTGGTGATCGTCTATAATATATGGAAATCGAATGCAACTTCGGATGCAGTAACGAAAGCACTGCCCTTCGGCTTCTTGTTTGTCGAAAGAACCACTTCACGCGGAGGGTAGATTACAAACTTGAAGAACTATCTCCGACGACCAGAATTAAATGGAAACTCAGTTTTCCCTTCAATTATTTCCATCGCATCGATCACGGAATGTACATAAATCATTTCCGAATGAGATCGCATAAGTATGAAGATTCAATTAGTTGAAGTCCTTCAATCCAAAAAATTTCATCCCATAAATTACTATTAATATGCTTACAGTCTCAGATATCTATTTTCTATCGAAGCGGTTATTTTATTCGATAAAAAATGATTTGTGTAGGAGTCGTGTAAACAGTCGCGTAGAAAGTGGAGTGCGAGTAACCGAAGGTTAAGAAAGAAGAGTGTTGATCGAGGCGTTTCGATCTTGAATTGTTGGAAGGGAAGGTTAGTCGTCTCTAAACAGTTGAGTGTAATTATTTTCGTGTGTAAAGAGTAGTTAACGAGTATTTCCAGGTCGTCGGTTTAGGTGTGTGTGAATCACCTCGTCTGTATTTAAAGCTCTGAACACCGGAGGTCCACATTTTTTCCCTAGTCATTTGTCCTTAATCTACGATCTCTCGATTTCGACACGACTGGACTTATTGGTTATTAATTGTCTACTTGTCATGCGTGGTAAGAGGGACGATTTCTCCTGCGTTATCAATAGCGATCTCGGCTGGAAAGTTCGGCTATGCGCCTTGTGAAATGGACCGACGACCATTTCGCAGGTTGTTGGCCGCTCGAAATTTTATGCGTGTGTAGGCATAATGACAGATCGTTTCGATCTAACTGGCTATTAAACGATCGCTGGCCTTCTTTTCAAAATGTGATCCACGCCGTTGCTGACTCTTCAAGTTACATTTCATCGGGGAATGTAGACGATCAACTTCCGAACGATGTTCCGTGTTTTCGAGGAGCGGAAGGCTTCACTGTAAAGAGAACCTCGAACCAAATTGTGATCGATCATTTCATAATAACAATAAATTGTTCGTAATATTAAATATATCCAGATATCTTTAGATTGTTGCTAATGCTCTTTGATGTTAAAGCAATATTAAATAAATAAATTTGGAAAAGAAAATATCTTTAAAGGATAGCATACAAAAATTTAAATTCGAGGGATTTCAAATTTAACCCCTTGCTCTACGATATATTTTACGGTTTCAGCAAATTAGAACTTTTTTGTAGTTCGTATAATTTCCGAAAAAAAGAGAAACTTTATATCTATTCGATGCTTATATAATATATTCTCCAATAGCTGTACGTTAATAAAACCAAAGTAGAATTTAATGTCGGTTTAAAGGAAATTAATAGCATACATATTTATTAGACTCTGTTCAAAATCTTCGTCACGAGTCCGACACGATATTATAGGAGAAGGGGTTAAATAAATTTTTAAACATATATTAAGGTAGTTCCGAGTAAAAAATACAGGCAGTTTTCCAAGTGTTTTCTAAAAAATTTTCCTAACTCTGACTACAGGGCGATGTGGTAAATTCATGCAAACGGTGTATAACAGAAATTTTAAGACACATTCCGTCGTCCATGGGTACGTGAAAGTCAGGCCTATATAATGAACGAATAACGAATATAACTGCAAATTGAAGAGTTCTTAATGACTTTTCCTGCGGCGTCGAAAGGAACGGTACTTCTTCCTCCGATGCGATGGTAACGACGCCTATCGTTAAGTGACCAATATTTACGTGCGGAAGTCGCCGCGGATATTGTGCGTGTACAATTTCGAAAGGATCATTTAGAAAGCGCGATGAATTTTTGATTCGTTTTTCAGATTACTTAGTCACGCGTTTTGCCAAGAGCTCTCTTCTATGTGTAACGGACCTTCTCGTTCAGTTTTAGAACGACGTTAAATGCCGTTACCAACTGCCTTTCGAGTATGTACATCAAATTCATTTTCGTATACGCTCTAACCAGATCTCATGCATTTCAGTTCTTAATTACCGACTCATTGTACTCGCGAATTATATAAATTAGCCAATAGATTGTCAATCTTCGTGCGTCCGTGCCGTTTATAAACTTTGAAACATTTTTGGTAAAATTGTCCCTCCAAAGACGAATTTTGTACATATTTAACGATATCAGAACTGCACGTATAATTCTTGAACCAGACACAAAAATGATTTATTTAAAGAGAAAGGGTTCTGCCGTATTTTAAAGAAAACATTTGAATGAATTTATACAAATATACGTTTAATAATATTAATGATATAATTTCCATTATTTGTAACAACTTCTAATTCATTCGATATATTTCTTACGTTGAATGGGTTCTAGAGAAATTCTGTTCTTCCGATACGTTATCAAGAGCATTTGTTGTTGTTTCTAGTCTCGCGACACGGGTTCGTTCCGCGATAAAGATAGAATCGAAGTCGCTGCTCGCAGGTGGAATCTTCACGTGCCATTCACGCGTAGAAAGTTGTACGAACGATGAAAAAGCGCACGTTGGCCCTTTCACGGGTTATAGAGATGTTCGAGATCGTATCACGAGAGCAAAGACCTAATGGCTCACGCCTGTGTAGTGTCGATACAAAGCCTTTCGCTGTTATTCAAATAAATCACTGCTGATAGTATCTGCTCGAGCGATGCTACATATTCGTGGCATCGGAGGATCCCTCCCATGGACAGAATCTTACAAGCTGTTCTTTTATCATTGTAGAAGAATTCAGACATTTCTCGTCCACTTTAATTGCCTGTGAGACAAAGATAAAGTGAAAGAGAATCGTCTGGAAACGAGACTTGCCGAAAAAATATTTCATCATTACGAATGGAAAAGTATATAACTGCACGTGTTTCAACCTTTCGATCAAAGTATTCGCGAAGGAGTCGTGGTACAATTATGACATTGTTAACTTCTTGCTTCTTTTATGCCCGTTAACAACGTATTTTCTGTAGCCTCATTTGCAACACGAACCTGAACTTCTACGTACACCTCGTTGGATTTTCCAACGAAAATATGCTTGATCACACTTGAGCAATTTGCTTTGATGATTTTGCGATTTGTGACCGATATTTCATACGATCAATGGTTCGCGTAGACTCCGATGTAATCAGCGTTTTATACAGAGATTCTCATCTGAACTTTACCGCACGATTGAGCAACAGTGGTTCAGGCTTTCTCGAACGGAACAAAGAACAATGCGTAACGCAATGCTTAAAACAATCGCGAATTAATGGCTGGATATAAACGATTATAAAAACGGCGAAGTTTGCGTTGCTTGTAACAATACTGACCTATTACATTTTCCAGCACCGTAAACAGATATCTTAAATGTAAACCACGTGGTCTCTAACGACCTAGCTGTTAATGTGACCACATTAAAATAAACCATAAATAAATAAATATCTTAAATGTGATACAATTGTTACTGCAAGTAAAATAGTTTGCTATCCAACTACTTTAATGTAATGTAAAAAAATGTATACATTAATTGCAAGACACGGGTGTCGAATAAAAATTGCTTTCTTCTTTTAATTATATCACTGAAATTAAACTAATACACTGGTGGCTTTAAATCCTTTTAATAAGTCCACTGTTTTAGATCGTACGTATCCCTTTTTGTCATAATTTCAGATCAATCGTGTTGTTCCTGTTCTTTGGGAATATCTTCGGCTTCGTTGGCGTGTAGAATAATTATAAAAAAAAATTCCCAGGCTCTTTGTAATAACGTTCAAACACTATAATCTTCTTCTTCCAACGGGACCGGAAGCTTGACTCCCTGGCGTCCTAATTTCGATATTACCTCACTGTTTCGGGTACCCTAATTTCAAGAAAGATATTCTTTCTCTGAAGGTATTATTATGGTAAAAGCATGGTGTGGCGAACGAGTGAGATCAAAGTGCCATTCGCCTTGAAAAAGAGGATATAGAATTTATTCTTTGTATCTAAATGGCATAGTTAGTCAGATTTTTTTGTACGGCTTAATTGCACCGTTAGATACTCTCCTATAATTATACCTCGTTTTGAGTGATGTGATGTCAGAGGTTTGAAGCAGCGCTCGGAATCATTCATTGTTCTAAAAAAGAAAAAATCATGAGCGAGCGAATCGCCATGCGAAGGATCGAGCTTCAACGATAAGTGAATAATTTACAGGAAATGTATTTCTATACTAAAGCTTCCATCAGGTTGCAAGTGTTGCTCCAAATATTTTTATTCGAAATCATCCCCAGAGCTTCAACGTTCGCCTATAACCAGATATGCTAAACAAAAATGTCATTCAAACTGTATTCTGTAAAAAAGAAAAAAAGAATTCACCTCAATTTATTATACAGTATAAATTTGATAGAAAGCCGAGGCTTACCTTTCCGACAGTAAATTGCATTCGTTGAAAAATTTACAAACTCACACATCGTACCAGGCTATTTAACGCGCAACAAAAGGCGCCAGACGAAGTTTGACAAAACTGTTAATTTATTAACCGGCGTTAACACGCGGCGGGTGTATCCAGCAATAATAAAATCGATGATAAACGACTGTCAAACAACAGCGAGAACAACGATTTCCGAATGGTCCGCAAGGAGACTAGTATCTTATCGCATTTGCGACTTTTATTTTGACTGAATCGGCAGCTAACATCTAATACAGTTTTCTTGACAAAGATCGCAGGGCACACCTACATTCTGCCCGTAAGCTATTTGCGGTGTTCTGTTCGCCATAAGATTTGCATAGCATTTATCCGCGTTTATGTTCACCACCTTCGGCGGATAAGCGGTACTGTCCCATATACTCGTCGTTTATAGTAATGGCGGACCTCCAGCTTGGCTGACACGATTTTTTTTCACCGGCGAACGACGGACATTAGTCACTGCAATTACGCCGACCACTGATTTTTTAATAGCGGCGAAAGTTTCACTCGACGCGCGTGTGTATCGATGAATTCGTGTCTCCTCCCTTCCTTGAACATTTATTACGGTTATTATGTTTTCTTTTTTCTTCTCGTTGCTCTCCTTTTTCTTTCTCCCTACGTTTGTCGTACACGTTCCGTCGATGCGTGCAGCCTTTCGACGGATACGATTACGGACGATTGAGGTGGAAATAGATTATGGATGATCCGAGAGCTCGCGGCACTGTTTCGACGAACGGAGAAATGAATTAAAGGAAGACACGCCGAACAAAAAATTAGTCGACGCACCGCTTCTATAACGATGCTCATCAACCTTCTCACTACTATGGACGTCGCCATTGTTGTACGTACGATTCTATGAACGAGATATCTTATCAGCATGATCTCTGTATCTTTATTATTGATATGAGGCGTTAAATATAATATAATGAAGATGATAAATATAAAGTGCTCTATATTTAACACCTTTAATTATTGTTTATTTTGTACGGAATGCAGAGAGAGATAAACGTAATCGATGTGGAAGATCTAATACACAAAAGTACAACTCACAGAAAAAATCTCACCCAACAATAGAATGCATAGTTTAAAAATAAAAAGAAAAATGGCCGACGGAAGGAAACCTGACATTTCTGTAAAAAAATGGTTACATTATGCATCTCACCATGCTTCCAAGCATTTCATAAAAAATAAACAATAAAAGCTCGGCAATAAAGATGCACGAGATATCTCGTCCATAGCATCGTTTCTTCGACATCGGGGAAACAAAATGTAAAAAAGAAAAAAGTATCAGGGGTGGCAATTTAGCGAAGGGTTAAAAATGTTTCCAAACACTGAGGAACGGTTGCAAAACTGCAATCGAACGAAACAATCGAAGATCTTGTTGAAAAATTGACCGAAGATATTAATTCTATGTTTTTCTGTTCGCAGGACCGTTTAACTGGCCATGGGGGTATATCCTCGCTGGGTGGTGGGAATTCGTCGCCGTATTCCGGCGCCCACCACCATGGTCACAGGGGCAACGGGAACGGCAGCGGGATGCCTCATCACGGTGGTGCCTCGTTGCCCACCGCCTCGGACTTTCAACCCCCATATTTCCCACCCCCGTTCCCATCGCACCACCATGCGCCAGCGAGTCCTCAACATCCGAGTCTCGGCCAGCCTCAACATCTCGATTACCTCGTCGGCGATCCTTACACGCAAACGTTGAACACGTTACATCAACATCATTACAATCACCTGAGCGCCGCCGTCACGGCTGGCCAGAGGGGCGGCGACCTTAGGAGGGACACCGAGGGAATCCACGTGGTGAGCAATTACTACGATCAATTACCTAATGGCTTAGCTACCGGATGGTCACTACTAAATCAAAAATCAATTTTCGAATTATGCATTTATGGGAAAAATGGCCGGGTGTGATTTCAAATAATAGAAAAATTAGGAGAATTTAAGAGTAGTAGGTTTATTTAAGTAGTTGTTTGTTACTTGACAGTTCTGTACATTCTGACATTCGCTAATTAATGTTATTAATCAGACGAATGTCTGTTGTTAATGGCAAATGGATTATGAAATTAAATTTGTGTTGTTCCCCTGTCCTCTTTGGATCGAGTGCTAAAAATAAATTAGTAGCATACCTCAAGAAATAAGTCAGTAAATCTGACTTTCAATAAATCTGATCAGTGATTTCTAGTGAAAAAGATAATATTACAAAGGAGGCGAGGGAGACATTGAACTCGCAGAAGGGGTCCACGAGGTCGCAAAACAGAGCGACAATCTTCGCACGGTGGTCGCGGAAACACGGTGATCGGTCGTCTCTTATCGTCTCAGGTGCGCGCGTAAAATCGTAGCGCGCGGAGATCCGGTCACGTGCAGTCCTGGCTACCTCATTAGAAAAGCGCGCGCGGCGTGTTATTTGTAGGACGCACCGCTCGGCAACAGCAGGGGGAAACGTAATAATGGGTGGTATCGATCTATTAGACGTATCACGGCCAATAAGTCCCGCCCGTGACATCGGTGATTGCGATCGTTGATCCCTCGGGAGAGCACGCGAGCCCGGCTGGCCGATGATGCGCGCGACATTTGCATTTGCCACGGCACCGCGTACCTGTCCCCGTCTAATAAGAGGGCTGTCTGTGCCCGCCCCTGAGGCCCTCTCCCCATTTAAGTGGGTAGCTCGGTTTGCCAACTTAGAAAAATCGATCTTCCTTCTTGCACCTTCAGAACACCCCATTCAGCGTTCGAAAAGAATTCCGTCATGCTTTTCAAAAAAGTCGAAATTCTTGAAATCGCTTTCTTGGGTTACTATAATGAATTATTTGTCCCGAAAATATATCCGTTGTTCTAGTAACACAAGAAAATGTTTCAAGCAGAAAATGTTTGTTTCAGTGGAGCAATGATTGTGACGGAGAAAGTCATATTTTCCGATATTTTAAGGTCATCGTCGTTTTTTTTTTTAATGGAAGACGTAGAAGAAAATCAACGACGCTGAAGAACTGGGAAGGCCAGGAAGGAAGTTGTAGATGAAGAGACGTTTTGTCCTGCCTCGGTTCGAGATCGATTTTTCTGTTGCACGCGGAACGGATCACAGTTTCTTGTACGCGTCTCGTTCTTTCCCGTCCTTCTCTCCGGGATTACCTGGTCACAGGGTGGGTAGACGCAGGCACGGTTGAATACGTGGAAGACGGAACCTCGCTTAAGTACCCGGACCGGCCTTTTTGTTTGTCGAGGTGCAAGCCGATTGTTTGCTCTAAGTGGGAATAGCACGCGAAAGAGCGTCGATCTCGGTGTTGCTTCACGAACAGGAACGGGACGCTCTTCGGCTGCTTGCCGTGGATTATTCGTTTATACTGCAAAACGTATTTGAGGAAATATTATTTGACCTGTTCGGAGACCCAACAATGGTTAGCACGTGGTGTTTAAGTGGACGAGATTCAGTCGTGTGCTCCGTGGAAGCCATAGACAACGATAGACGGATGATATTTGGTTGTCCAAAAGGTTTCTTTCGCAACGCGTACATTTTTTTTATTGGAGCTCTTTAGACCCTTAGTTGTGTCCATTTCGCTTTAACGCGTACATTTCATATTGTTATATCGCACAGACCTAACCCAGTCCACTTTATTACCAAGTAATGAGAAGTTGATTAACAGATGATCAAGTTGTTTGTACATATTTGTGTGATGTAATAATATTAACCCTGGTACATCAGACTTATTTTTTGAGACATGTATTTCACAATGTTCTTGTTTAAAAAAAAACAATCAGAAAAAGTCTATCTTAATAGAATGCGTAGAAAAATATTCAATCATGGTTTGTTATTTTACAAACAGTTATTAATTCATAAAAGTGAAAAATAACAAGTCACTCGTACGCATGTCACATAATTAACGACGCTCTGGATTTTTGAAACCTAGCAGTGAAGTTCCAGGGTTAAATGTACGTATTACAAAAGAAACTTTAGGGACAATCTAATAATAACAACGTTGCAAGTCGGTGAAGACTTTTCGAAAAATGTGATTTCTTTGTTATGAACTTGTGCTGGTTGTCTTGAATTTCTAGCGTCTTCTTGAAAGTAACGTCTCTCGAGAGATTTTTATAAATGTCTCTGATCGTTCAGAAAATGATTGATCGCAGTATCCATTGCTGAACAGTTCAATGGGAACTAGATCGACAAAAAGAGTGTTCTTCTATCCAGAGAGCTTTGCATGCGAAATAAACGTTCGTCGACGTTTCATTGAATCACAGTTCACGTTACAGTCGAACAAAACCCATGATGAGGGCAAGTTTAGACCCCTAATAACGTATAAGGTAATGGTATTTGTGGTCCACCTTGCTCCGACATCTTTTATGGGAATATCAGCCTAATTACAGCGGCGTGACACGCGCCCACCGCATTGTGGATTACGTTTTTGGGGC
Source organism: Lasioglossum zephyrum (assembly GCA_028455615.1). Classification (NCBI taxonomy): domain Eukaryota; kingdom Metazoa; phylum Arthropoda; class Insecta; order Hymenoptera; family Halictidae; genus Lasioglossum; species Lasioglossum zephyrum. The sequence continues at coordinate 3,577,620 of CM052323.1, read as the reverse complement.
GGTTCCAAAAAGGTGTCGTGTAACGTTACACAAAAAGAAAGATTCGGCTTCGCGTAACTCGACACGCGCAACACGAAGAATGCGTTCGGTTTCGCACTGCTCCAAACTGGTTGGAGAAGGACTAAAGCACGGGGTTCGATTTAAAGCATCTGTCTGTGACATATGCAGTTTCGTGTTGCGAACCGTCCCCGCATCGAAAGTTGTTTATTTGTGAAAGAGCGGTGAGAAAATGTACGATTTCATTGACGATATATCGACATAGCTGGGGATTAATAAATAAAAGCGAAACAATTGGAGTCCCGGAAATTTTGAATATTCAAGAATAAAAAGTAGTGTTTTAAAGATGTACTTCAGAGTTGTTGCCTTACGAACATGAATGTTATAATTAAAAACTGCTCTACCATTATTCACAATATTTTTTTACATTCTTAAATATGTTAGTATAAATTAATGGCTAAACATTTCAATATTGTACGAGGTATTATATCAATTCAATATTCGTAAAATGTAAAGAATCATATAAAATGGAAATTTATTTCAAGGTTCGAAGAAACATTTAATTTTCGAACTCGAATATTAACTAATATAATAATGTTTTATTCTTTCGCAATTGGAGGCACGTGTAATGTATTTTAATTTATTTTTTAGTACAAAAATTGCCTTAGTTCCCTTCGTGATTCTTTATAGAGCATTACGCGATCATTACTGGTCCGAATTATGAACATATATTTCAGTTCTTTTTCATTCACTTTTACGAATATATTTCAGTTCGGAAATTATAAATCACGGCGAGAGCAGCTTTAAAATATTCTACAATCTGACGAGATTGCGATATCGATTATTTCAAGCTGTACAACCCCTCGTACCATATCTTGGTCTGGCCAAAGCGCATTCTTCAAAGGAGGGTGGCCGACCTCGTTCTCAATGAAATCTTACACTGATACCACTGCTCGGTTTATGAAATATCGAACGAATCCCGCAAATACTTCCGTCGCTCGCTGTCGACATATCCTGACATTCTCGCGCAACAACACTGTGCCTGAACTCCGTCTAATTGTTTAAATTTTAGGCTCCGGTAACAATTATTCGCGCGCATTAACCAATTCGCAATAACGAAATTGCGATATTCATTTGACTAATAATTCCGCGAGCTATTGCCTCGATTTAGTTCTACTATCAGTTAGGCGATTCCACATGCAAACTACCATCGTATTATTCAAATGAAATACACGTAATGCAAATTTCATGCGTTCGACGTACAGAAAAGTAGCGAAAAATTGATTAAAAATTCGATGAATTTGCTCAAAGCAGCCGAAGTTTCTGCGTAGTTACGCGATTACCGAGGTTTGACGGGTCCTTCGGTCTACCAGAAGACAAAATAGTTATACGCGGGACAGGAAGTCTTGAGACCCATGCCAGAACTATACGCAGTAATGGCGTCTTGCATAGTTGATCATAGTTAGGAAACTTGCGCGGCTACAGCTATACGTCGACTCTTACCACCCTTAGAATTTTCGGGCCGCGTATCTATGCTGCAAATATCGAGAACGACAACGACTCGGGGGATAGTTTGCTCGCTTCAAGGAGATACGTCGTTTCAAAGCGGTATTGTGGAAGATCGTTTCTAAAGTTGAAAGTCAACGTTGCTGAAATTTATTGTCGAAACGTTCTATCAACCAAAGAGTTGATAAGGAGCCACTGTTAATCCTCTGAAACGCGGCAAGATTTACCGCGTGTTCATTCAGCAGACTAAAATTATTTGACATTTTAGAAGAATAATAGAAATAAATGGGCAACTGTAGGAATTATTGGCGAGTTTGTTTTTCTAGTAAGTATTTAAATCCGATGGGATGCTTTCGAAATAAGCTATCCCCTTGTAGAGCCTCGTTCTCCGCTCTCCCTCAAGTAATTTACTTATTAAATTTTCGGCTGACCTTTGGCATTCCCTCGGAGAGAATACCGGGCACGTTTACTTTGAAGGAAATATGCTAAGCACTGCAATCCTTAAGACTGTGCTAGAGATATGTAAAAGGGGTAAACGGTTTCTCCTCCGTACATTACACATCGCTCGTTCCATGTGACTCCATATTCGCCTCGAACAAGATTCCGTATTCACAATTTCTTCGCAGAATCCCCAATCGAAACCACTAAAAATTTCTTCGCACGTTTCACACGGATTACCGATCAAAAATATTCAACTCGCAGAAAACGTGTAGAAATCGATACGATTCTCCATTCTCTTGTTACCATAAAATTCCGACTTCGTATATTTCACAACTAGCCTTCCAGCAAAATTATATATTTACTAATAAATATAATAAGCGAACCATGAAAGCTCATTATTCGCCGGAACAATGTAAAACTAACGAGACAGCGGATCTCTATGCAAAATAAAAATGTTCTACCTCGAGTGAATTTATTTTTGAAAATAATTTAACAGTATGTTTTTAAATTTTACTAATTTATTTGCTGTTTTAAATTACACCGACCTACTCGTTTTTTCGTCACGAACGCATAAAATCGGCTGTTTACTAATTATATCTACATAATCGTATAATAACAGATGTGTTTATACCTCTTATTAATGGACAAAATGTAACTTTTTGGCCGACAGTGTATAAATCTTTCTCGCGTGCTCCGACATTATCGAGTACCTCGTCCGAGCACAATGCGAACAGATGTTTACAATCAACGTATCGATAAACGGAATCGCGCGTGCTCTCGCGAGTTTCACGAATCGCACAAAGCGTCCCGCGAAGAAGCAAGAGAAGATACGGTTCTGGAAGAGAGACGACAATGCCAATAATCAGCCAAGTGGATCGACCGATTCCCAATAGCTTCATCCTTGAAAACGAGAAGAGGCCTCGTATCCCTACCCGTACGCGTTTTATACGGAATTATAGTGTGTCTCGTCTGGCTCGGGGGTTTTCCCTTCATGATCCCACATTTATGCTCGAGAGAGGACAATTTGTGACAGCCTCTTCGCTAGGGGATCTTAGATTCACAAAGTCGGCTTCATTGTTGCCATTCTTAACGGGGAAGAGTTGAAAGCCGACGATCGAGGGGACACTGACGATCTCTATGCGATCTTTTACTATTCTAGTTCATATTCTCAAGTCGAATTTCGACAGTCTTCATAGTCTAAGCTGATGTTATATTCCGGATATTTAATATACCGGGTGTCTGAAAATTTCTTCAACATTCGGAAATTGGAAATTCTTGAGTTCATTTGAAGCAACATTTTCCATTGCAAAACTGGCGTCCACGGCTTTTTAAGGAGTTATTAATGAAAAACACAGACCAAAATCAAAGTACTTTCGATAGAAATGAGATAGAGCGATAATTTTTTTTTTAAATTGAAGTTGAGATTTTGTAGAATATGGGAAATCAAGGAGATTATGGTACGAACGTCTTAAAGCCTTGATAAAATTCGTTAAACTTGTACAATTTCAAGAAAATTGAGGTTTTTCAGTACCACGCGTGGAAATTTTTTTTTAATGTCAAGAATCTCCAATTTCCGGATGTTGAAGGAATTTTCAGACACCCCGTATACATTTATTAGGTACAATTTCTTAACGATATACAAACTGCAGATGTAATACGAAAGATGTTAGTCGTTTAGACAAGACTCGGTAAAGACTGAACAGAAGCGAATGAGTCTGAGAAAGAGAATGCTCGCGAGAAGAAAAAGTCAGCAGAAGATACAGGTTTTTGGATCTGTAAAGTGGGGGTTGTTTTACGTCTAATGATCAGTAAGGGATGAATCATCGGGATGAAGTTCAAGGATGAGTAATAGTAGATGAACTGAAACGCTTAGATTACATGAGTAACGATACTAATGTTAGAGAAAATCTTGTTGAGTTTAGATTGAGTTACATGATTTCACAGCAAGAATGAAAAAAGAGAAGAAAAATTATAGCGAAATAGAATGTAGATATAAGATTCTCGCGCAGAATTTTATACTGGCAATCATAAATTTCATATCCTTGTATTAAAACGTTAATTGGACATTCATAGAATGTATTACAAGTATGAAATGTACTTTATAAACTAGTAGAACAGGTTTCGCTTATCTACCGCCATAATGTTTCTAGGAAGTTGGGTTATGACATTTTAGGCAATCGGTCTTCTTGTTTGAATGCTAAAAATTAATAGAAATGTCGCGTAAACATAAGAATCATCTGTAGGTCCAGCGATAGGGCATGTACTTACTACGCAAGTGGGTCCGGGTTCAAGTCCGACGTTGGCATTATGTCGCGTAAACATTCGGACATTAAGAATATCACAAATCTGTTTCATTTAACGATAGAAGCAATTATTTGAATTAATAGACTGCGACAGGCTAGTGTCCCAGATGAATGCTCTGGTTTTCGGTTCTCTGCGAAAATTCAAAATGCTCGAGCGCGGTGAGTTTCTCGCGACAAGGTTGCGCAACCGGAATGATTACGATTACAACAGTAGGGCGATGATTGCGCAAGAGGAAACACCGGTAGGACTCGTTATTGTCGATCTAGAGGACCTGCCGCACCGCGATATATCCGGCGTGGTCCCATAAGCCATTTATCAGTATCGATACGAGCCGACCGACGTGACTTTACTCCGGCGCGGCGCGGCGCGGCGCACCGTTTAACAAGAGAAAGGCGATCACATTTCATCTCATTAGTCGGCCGGCACGGTTACATCAATTTATAACTAACACAGGCCCGACGATAGACTCGGATAGCTGCCACGCCGTTAATTAGCGCCGTTTCCATTTCTTTGGCCGCGTGAAAGTCGCTGCACTCAAACGTATCTCGAACGCGAAAATCTTCGAAAGAAGAAAATCTTTTTCCGTAGTCGCCGATCATTAGGATTGTTTAACCCTTAACAATCGGATGACAACTCCGAGGTACAACTAATAATTCCGATGGGATTCTTAAAAATGTTGTTTACAATCATATGTCTGTATTAAAATATTTGTGTATCTCTAATAACCACATTATATTTTATAATGTTTATATTCTGTTTTGTATGTGGTGTATTTCGTTTTTTTTGTGTAATTATGTTGAAATAAATCTCATATGAGATTTTCTAATAAATAAAAAAATATTGCATTTGTTTCCCAGTAGATTTTACGAAAGTTTCTTTTCTTCTTTAATGAGTTGCAATTCTTTTACCACGGGTTCCACTATTTTTCCGCTAGTTGGAAATTAACCATTATTCACAATATTGTTTGCGTTATTATATATGTTGGTATCTGATCAACTACTACAGATTTACGTATTATATGAGATATTATATCAATTTCATATGCATGAAATGAAATACATATTCTAGAATGATAAAATGTTTGAAATCGCAGTCGGGAGTATGACAGTAACTAGCTGGAATACAGTAAACAATCTAACAAGAAAATCGGAGAAACGTGCGCGAAGATCTGTTCTCGATGCGAGGATCTCTCGTGGATCGTTTGGGACAGATATAATGTATATGTATACTATGTATATTATGACGATATGATGGTAAGGGCTCGTAATATATATAACCGTATTTGTGGCACAACCAGACTCGCAGTCTGGGATAAAATCTCCGGTTTTTCCTCGGTGGATGTGATTAAGATTCCAAACGTATGTCCACCTTGTGTTTCAATTCTCGGAATCAGTCTTGCCTCTTTTTCTATCCGCGCGCAGATAGAAAATCTGTTATATAAGGTCGGTATGAACGTTGTCTATAAATCCTCGTGATAATCGTATCGTTCGTTAAAACGTTCGCGTTGCCGAACAATTAATAATAATCGATCCTCCTATTTTCGTGTCGGTTTCCACTGCTTATCAAAAAGATTATATACTCACCAAGAAAACACATTTCGTAGATCTGTATTAACTTAACATATTCGGAAAGTTTCATCAAAATCGGTCGACGTTGCAATGAGCTGAAAACGTTTAAAGATAGTAAAACTTGCAGATTTGCACGATTTTCGTCCTCTAACTGCAATTTTAAGAATTTGCATAGATCTGTATTTAAAATATCGGTCAAAAGAAAGTTATTAAATGAAACTTTTAGTATTTTCTATACAATTCCGACGAATTTTTGAAACTTTTCTTTTCACAACACGTAGTGAACTAGTTGCTCTAACTTCCCAAAAGAGTTCGATATTTAAAAAGTTATCGTTTCTTTGAGAGTATTTGAATATTAATGGGAGTCACTATAATTGCATATTTAAATTTGCAGCATGTTAGGATTCTACCAGACATCGCAACTATGATAAAGGGAATACTCCCAAACGCAAACAAAATTTCACATCTAAATCTAATCATTCTGGGATGAACACTTCATGTTCTGATTATTCGAGCCTTTTTAATTGCGCCGAAACAATGTCGCGAATTAAATACAATGAACTGTATCGTCGCGGGTATATTGCCTTCCCTCAGCATTGTGTACGACTCGATTTTCCTACCATAATGCTGATTATAATAATTTATACTCACACGATACACCCTATTATAGTATAAGAGTAATAAACGCGTTCCCAGTTCATAATCAAGCATTTATGAACAATATATCAGCCGTTTACAGCTCGGCCATGCATTAATGATGCGGATCGGTCTTATACGAATTACAAAATCAATTTTTCACGTGGCTCGTGAATGAATGTTTCCCAACCGGTGCACGCGAAATGATTTACGTAATCGCCAGCGATACCGGACTTACCGAGTTTTTAATTGGTATTAATTTCCGACATTAACCTCTACCCGTGCTGCGCGCACGACCAAATTTTCAAACGTTTCTTCTGCCAGATAAAAATGTTTATTTATGAAAATTGATACCTCCGCTTGTATGTCGGCGGAGTTAAATCGACGTCGGTCGACGAATTTATGGTCAATCGAGAAAATCGATTCGGGTATCGTGCCGGTTTATTTAACGAGCCACCGTAAAGCTACGTCCACATTGAAGCAACAAGAGTAGCGACTGCTACAGGCCCTACAGTTTCAGTAGAAAATTGACCTTGTAAAATTTAATGGATATTCGCAGATATTTTTGTTTAAAAATGAAAAAGGTCATTCATTGTGTTCTATTATATTATCGTACAAAACTTAGGGCCCCCTGGTTAACATTAAATTTCTAGCTTAATCCGACACTGAACGGTGTCGCATGTATATCTTGAACAACTCGCCGCTTGTACTGAATAACGAAGAGTTCGGAGAGGTTGCTTCGGTGTGGACGTAGCTTAATGCGTTTCAAAAACTTCTAGATAACGAGAATCTAGCCAGAGGAAACCTTTCGTCTTCCTATCCGGCTGGGATTATTGCATTACGTGCTTTATTGCGCCGACGCGAGTCGAGCTATCGTCGAGTCATCGAGTGTCATCGTCGTACACGTGAGAACTGGGTCCCCCTTTCGATTTGCCACTTTCGGACAATTTTTATTTGTTTTTACAAGGTTGTTTTCATGTTATTTCTGTTGATATATAGTCGACAACCCGTTTGTTGAATTTTCAATTTGCGCACACCTTGTGATCCGGTGTAATTGATCAATCAATTTTAATTCTGCATGAAGTTATTAATTATTTAAATGTACAGCTTAGAAAAATAAGCGCTCTTTGCTTCGTTTATAAGTTGATTACAAATACAATGAAGTCGACTTCATTCTCGAGAAATTTTATTTGTAAGAATCATGCTCCTTAATGTCATCAAACGACCAGTCATAGTTTTTTTTTAACGAGACGAAATTTTTGTGTACTTAGTATTCACATTCCGTTAAATATCTAAATACGGCAATTTAGGTTACCACTGCATCAGTATCGAGCACATACTAGAAACTCTTACGAGTCAAACAGGCAGGATGACTTCACCCATCTGCCATTGCGACTTGAATTTACTGGGAAAGTGATTATACCATGATTACTTGAAACACGTCGACTGCTAAGTTGCGATAATTTTGCAAGTCATGCGATTGAGTCGGATGAAAGCTTTATGAACACCTGTTGCCACTTATGGGAGTAATGTATAGGATATTGTTAAATAATATGATTGTGAGATTCTGTGTATCATAGTACGATAGTATACTTGAAGTTTCCACAGCGATTCAATAAAAAATTAATTAATCAAACAATTCCTGTGGTACTGATGGCAATTGTTAGTAAGTTTTAAATTCATCTTAATGGACTCTCTTTGTTCAGACATCGTGTCACCAAGTTTGCTTTTGGAAAGTTGGTCATCGTCGCGTAAGAAAACATCCTCATAAACTTAAACATAAAATTGAGTTATCTGCCAATGCGAAACGAAAGAAACACCGATAAAAACGAAAGATGTTTCTCATATCAAACCAAAAATTTACATTATATTGTATTTACACTCATGATTCGCGTAATCAGCAATTAAATTAAGTGAACGAATTCAAATTATGTGATGCAATTTCAATAAACTTTAACTACTGTGTCTGTGTATAAAATGCAATGTAATTCGATCATAATGCATTTAAATTAGCACAACTGTTCTGAGATGATCTCGTGTGAAATGTATGATTATTTCATTAAAGTGCAAAACTATTGTGCAAGACTATTTTGTATTGAAGAGACGAAGAGAATTAGAGGGATTAGAGAGGACTAATGAGGTGTATTTTTGTTAATATTTCAGACGAATATGCACACGTCGTTTCCATACGATGGTGGACGCAGTAGTGGAGGAGGCGGTGGCGGTGGCGGAGGTGGCGGAGGCGGTGGTGGTGGCGGAAGGGGCGTCGAATATGGCGCTGTACGGCGTCCCGACGCCCTCCTACCACCCCCAGGCCTCGACCAGACCGACCTCGTTCTCCACAGCAGCCTCGTAGACGACCCCCAGGTGAGCGACGATGTACGTAATCGCAAAGCATTTTCTCTATTACCATTCTACCGCTGCGCTCCGCATCGGGTCGCGTCGCTACAATCGAATCGCATCGCGCAGGAAAATACTACCCTGACTCATGAGAATCTACATGAAGAATTTCCGTTGCCTCAGCTTGTCCTATAAATAAACAGGATTCTTTCCCGAGAACTTCGAATAAATTAATCCGCAATGTTTCACTGTAATAATGGTAATCTTCTTCGCGGACGAGAATTTGTTCAACTTTTCATTACTCGCACATGATACATTACAGTCTGAAGACTTCAAATTTAGTGTTTCAAGCATGGACAAAGTTGTCGACTACACTAGCTAAATAAATTTAATGAGAAGCAATTTTGCAATTAAGATAATTCTCAACGTTTCGATCCAGTTATGGACCATTGTCAAGATTTGCATCTGTAAAATAATGTATACTGTAATGTATGTTAAACACAATGGGGTAATAGCCAACAAAACTTTACCGTATTTGCTATGCGTAAAAGAATGGTATACAGGGTGTCCCAGCTAACTTGACCAGTGATAATACCTGTAATGCTTTTTGGATTTTTCCTACCCAGGGTCGCACGAATGTCATTGTATAATATGTCATTGAAGAGGACTTCGCCCCTACTATTACATCGTGATAAAAAAATATGTATAATTCCATTAAAACAAAAATGATGACCTTGATATCAAGAAAAAAAATGATCTTGAAAAAAGTTTATTCCCAATTATTATATTGTCCCTTCGGTTAGGTTAATATTGTATTATAACGTTCTTTTTTCTATTCCTAAAACTAAACGAGATATTCAAGGTGGTCAAGTTAGCTGTATATTTAATATTGGAAAATATAATAATCGTAGTTGATTCTCCGCTAGCTAATATCTGTTTTGCATTCGAGTAGATAGTTTATTGAATAAAAGTTGTGTAAGTGCGAGTAACTGAAGGTTCATTTTCTATGCTAATCGTACCGAGCACTAAACGCGACTGACACGTGTTGCCTTGTAGAAATGGTAACATTGAATTTCCTTAGATCGTCCGCTATTTCTGTAATAATAAGCGATTGAATTTCACAAGCAATTTCCTACGGAAGTTGCTTCGTCGAGATTGCTTTCGACGAATGACATCATCGAGTTACATTCAATCAAATTTTACATCCTGCCAGAGTTGTCTTTTTTTATGAAAATATTGCTACATCGCGATTGCGAACGTTTCTTTCACGTGTTTAACTTTGCAATCCAATATATGTATTATTACATTATTAGAGACTCTTCACGGATGTCTATAGACGTTTTCGTTCACGCTGTGTTTGCAAAATGGGTGAGATTTTGTAAGAATATTAATATCTCAACGTCTCCTTTTTTCAGAACACAAATGTAGACGACGGAGGCTTCATGAACGACCTGCCTCTCTTAAAAAGTAAGTCACAAATTTGCTTCATTAATTCTTTCGCGTAAGATCGTATTTCAGATCTTATTTTAAGAGCTTATTTTTCAATTACAATCACCGTTCGATCACTTCTGATAATCGGAAAAATCATAATACGAACTGTTAACAATTAATACCCAAATGTACGATTAAATCATCTTTCCGTTGAAATAATTCTTTTAATCGGGTTTCGACGAGTACGATTCCATCTAGAATTTAATAAAAACTTTCTCTATCGATTGCAAGACACGCAGAGAGAAAACAGGATAAATTTTCTCGCGCATGAACGATCGTACGCACCGAGAAACACCGAGTCATGGCGATTACAGATCGTTGTTGCTGGTTTCGCTATCGTCTCACCTGTTCGCTGGAGGTTAGCGTGCATAACCGGAAGCGCGGCTTAAAGTCTGCAGTTTATCAGCGCTTACATTTTCCCGGTGCATCCTCTTGGCTCTCGCGAGGGCGACTCAATTGGAAACGGTTCTGGTCGATCCGTAAACTCCGAGTTACTAGCGGTGCAAGTCGAAAGGCTTGCGTCAGGTATCTCTTGCAAACGATAGATATTTATCCCGTATACCGGCGTATACCGAGCGGATTTACGCCGCGCAAACCGCAACATTCAGGGGATAAACGCGCGCGAACTATCGCCATAATCCCGTCGCGTCGCGCGTCGGTCTGGGTTAGATACGACCGGAAATATAAAGTAGCCACGCCGGTAACTTGTCGCTCTTAATTAGAATTTATCTCCCTCTACGTCGTATCGGCTGCTCGTCCGCGAACGGGGCTTGAATTTTAACCGGCGCGGCGCGTCGGAAAGGTAAAAAGGCGGATGGCCTTCGTGCTGCAACGCAACGCCGTGAAACGATCTCGACGCGGATCTAATGCTTGCGATTCCACGCGCCACACGGTGGGCCAGAATCGCAAACAGTTGGACTAAATTCTTGTCTCCGTTGATTATACATCTGGATTACACATCCAGATTGATTATACATCTTTACACAGTTTTAGCAATATTTATTAAGGTAGAAATCTGTTGAACGATTCCTTACAACGGATATGTACGTAGAATAAAAATGTTCTGTCTGAATTGCAACGATCTACAGTGAAACAGACTTTATTTTCTTTCCGAGTACGTTCAATAAGTTGAAAATAATAGAACAGTATTTTTAAACTCTTTTAATGTATTCACTGTTTTAAATTATGCCTGCTCATTTTTATTGTAGACGCATAAAATTCTTTTAATGTCTGAAAGAGACTGTCAGGTCGAATTGTTAAAAGCTTTACGAATACTTTGTACAAATACTGTATATTATGTTTTCCAAATTCTCTGATTCTCTTAGACTGGATTTTACAAGTGGGTATTCGCGTGAGACCTAATTCAAGATTTAATAAAATGTTAAGATCAATTTCTATAATTTCATTTCATTTTTGATACACTGATATTCATTAATTTTTACATACAAGTTAAGCATTAAGATTTCCATACAAGTTTCACAGTCTACTAGTCAGAGTTTGGATAAAGGCTCGTTGTTTCGAAGAGGGACCTCAATGGTGGAGATAAATATTTTAACAGTTACGATAGAGATCTCCTTGACAGTTACGGAGAGTTTGGGTGGTTTTTCGGTGCAGTATGATGGAGGCGTGCACGTGAATTGGTCAATAATCACGATTGCATAACGACGAACCAATTATCCAGCGATTCAGCGCGAAGCATGTGTTGTGGATCGTGATTCGTTCGAAGGAAACTTCTACGATCCGCTCGATCGTCGTATCGCGAACGTGCCTATCGCGACCGGCTTAGCGCGCCGTTTCGCGTTGCGAAAGTGTCACAACCGTGCGCGCGCTTATGTTAGTTGGCCCGTCGGAACCACGGTAGACGGATTTTACCCCCAGGTGTTTTTCCTTCTAGACTGTACACACCGAGAAACCGTGGAATCTCAACCGAGACTCTACTTTCGAGAAGAGTGACGCCGAACGTTGACGTCGGAACTTATATTTGAGTAGTCATTGATAAGTGTCCCATGGAAATCACCGAATCAAAATTTCACCGACAATAAGTTTGGCCGACAACGCCTTTAGCCGAAAAAGAATTTGACAGGAAATTTGTGTCGGTGATTTCCATGGCACCCCATTAATAAACATAATTCGTAAAGCAGAGAGGTGTACCAGATTTTCCTGTAATCCACGGTTCTTTTGATAACCGACCTACGGGATCCCAATACACATTTTTCATAGTGCTCCAATGGCTTCTTACACATTTTTATACTGATTTCTTAAAAAAAAATTTCGAAATCGAAAATGTCACCCTCGGGGAAAGTGTGGTTCGAAGCTTTCATGGCAGAATCAAAATCCTAAAGTTGCACGATGTGAAAGTTTGAAGATTTCAGGAAAGCATCGAGATTTTGAAGAATATAAGGGCGACCATAAACTATGATTAAACATGATTAACTCCTTGCCGTATTTTAACGAACCAATGAAGATGAGAATGAAATTTCATTGGTTCGTAATCAATAGCTATGTATTTAAATAAATACAGCGGGATTTGCGCTACATTTTTCGGGATGAACACGATTTAATCGCTGTAACTATAAAGAAAATGATGTGGTTCGGAACCCACCATAAAAAGTAGGTCCCACTGGATTTGGAAAGAGAAGGAGATGGTGTATCGACTTAAAACCCTACGGGGACCAAGTATCCTTACTTTACTTTACTTTACTGTATAAAGAAAATGATACGGCAAAGGGTTAAACACGTGATCTACGTGTACGGTCAGTTTACGTGCTTCACGTTTACGAATTTATACACTTTCGATTTGAGAAAAAATGTTTTTCGCTCCGGTCTAATGCGCCGCGAATACAGCGGTCAGGTTTTTCGAAACGGCGACGTTTAGTCAGTGTTTATCGAGTCTCCAATTATAAAAGAGACCCCTCGCAACACGCCCGGTAATTCCTGGCTCCTCTGAATGGCCGACACAATGGCAGAAATGGTACCGGTCGTGATACGAAAGCTCTAAATACGGTTCCGCGAGGGCCGGAGGTGCGAACGAAAAGGAAAGAAAGAAAAAAAAATCAAACTCGAGTGGAATGCCCGCGGGCGGATCGGATTTCGTTCATTGTCATTGTAATTTCTTGGCGGGGCGCAGTTTTCGGGGCGTTACACACCACAGGGGCATTACCTACAGATGGCTGTTTGTTCGAATGTCAATGTGGGTTATTATATGCCTCGTTACGTGCCCTCTGACGGCTTATTTGGCCAGTTTTTCTCCCTCTTCTTCCTAGATTTCTACGGTGCTTCTTTGTCCCCTTTGTTTTCGGGGGACGGTCGCGACATTGTATCGTCGGATTTCGAACGACGAATCAGATACGCGTTCACTTGAACGCGAACGCTTTTTCTGATGTTGCTGTCTGGATAGACCCTTCTACCATTCCCGCTTTAACGTTAACGCTTTGGCGCTCGGTGGTTTTTAAATTAATATACGCTCGCCGAAAATACCACCCCGGATTATATACTCGGGAACAAAATTACAAGATACCCCATTCGATTACTGTTATCGTGTCTACAGCGAATCAAAATAGTATACGTGTGCTTATTGTAGGTATAGGTGCACGTAAAAAGTTGGTAACAAGAAATTTCACTGTTTTATCTGTAGTTCCAGCCACTTGCTATTTTTCAACATTCATGTACCAAACTAATTGTTCTAACTTGCAGAAAAATGGTCGTATGGTCCTTTCAAAAGTATTATTTTTATTTCTTTCTTCCAACATCAAATCAAGCCGGGAGCTTGTTTTTTAATTATCATTTTGCTGAATAATCATCCTACAATTTTTCAATCTCTTGTTTTATGTTTATATTTCATTTTTCATTCTAATTTTATCGTATAAACGCTATATCTAATCAGAATAAAATAATCAAACCAAGCTTGTACTCTTTAATTACTATTTCGTTGAAGATAAGTATATTCAGACACTCACCAAAGTCTGATATATAGTGCTTAAAGTTTTAAAAATGGGGTGAAAAGAAATCATAAGACACAATTGGATATATCAGCCACCACTTGATCTGTATGCAGTGAACAATACGACTATCTTAAATATTTGATTAAATAAAGAATTTCAACTAGTTTCATGTGTACCACACTACTTCAAGCGTAATTGTTCCTCGTCTCCGGAGAATTAAAAGTGCTAGTTCGAATTCGAATGTGTTTCTCGGCCGCAACAGAGCGAACAGCAGAGAGTCGCGCAGAATCGGCTCGTCACTCTTGGAATATTTAGCCGATCGGCAACAGCAACGACAAATACATACATACATACATCGCGATCGTCGATACGACATACACGTTCCGCTTCTCGGAAGCCGGTTATACAATTACTTGCAGCTTACCTTGGCTCCTTCGTCACTACCCGACGTGCTCCAGTTTAACCGTTGCTCGAAGGTATTGGAGCGAACCGATTTTTCTTCGATCACGAATCTCGAGGAAAAAATGAAAACCGTCGTTTCTTATTTTGGAGAAATCGTGGCGCGGCGGTGTCGATCAATCGATTCTGTACGGACTAACGTGTCGGCACGTATTAGTTAGCAGCGTATTGGGTTGTTGCTTGTCGACTAGCAACGTTGCTAACAGTAATCGTTGCCACTAGATCGGCAATTTTAAAGGAACAAATATTTTCGAGTAATATGCAGCTTCGGTGAATACGCATTTTCTTTGTAAATGGATGAAAAAAAATGAATAGGTGCAATGTCAAACAGTAAACATATTAGAAGAATTATACTGTTATATTATTTTCAACTTATTAAACATATTCAGAAAGAGAATACACGTCTATTTCACTCCAGATTAAATATTCCGTTTTGTCGATAGAACCTGTGACAAAACGCAATATTTATGATGGAAATCGTGAAAGTTTTTATGCGTCAATATCAAAATTGTTTGGAGTGGAAACCGTTAGGATTCTCAAATACTTGTTAAACACGAGAAGTTCTATCGCTATGATAAGTAACAGGAAATTATTTCTTTTAAAATGTAGAACTAATAAAAATGATCGAACCTGTGTGCTGAGAGCATTACCTAAATTCTATTCACTTCAGATCGTTGCAATTCAGGTAGAACATTTTTCAGAATAGATCTGCTCAACACAGAAAAGAATTGGTACTTTACAGACATTTCTATGATATGTTTGTTCCATCTTGAATTTCTCATAATGCCATAAACATTCACAACTCGTCAGAAAATGCAAGTAGCCAAGAGCTTCCGTGAATTACGCTTTTGTCTTTGGTTCAAGCTGACCGTAACGGTTGTCTTCTGAATGAAACAATGGAAATGGCCCACGCAACTTTCATTTACAGTTCGTTCAGCAGCGTAGCAAGTATGGATCCAATGATTTAGTGATTTCAAAGTGGATTCTTATGCAAAATAGGAATTTTCGAGTCGAATTGCGACGGACTGAAGCGAAATAAACATTTACTAATAGAGTGATGACTCTGAGGAGTCAGTAAAAATCGTCATCCAATTATTCAAAACAGTTTTCATATTATTAAAATCGTCTGTATTCTATAAATTGTAAAAGTGACAATTGTTGTATGTGAACACAGGTTCAATTTGATTGTGCATAATGTAAAAAAGATTTGGCACCTGTTTCTTACGTTTGATGCAGAATGCAGATCATGTTTACATTGCGTATAGATCCAGAATTCGGCAAAAGGCGGTGAACTCCGAGTTACGATCGTTGACCGGCGCGGCGGACGTCGATCGACTGTCAATTATGCTCGACGAAAAATTTCACAATTTCACCGTATTAAACCGCGACGCATTCATTAGCGGCACCGATACATTTTACGACGCAGTTGCGACACGCCTAAACGTGAAAGTAACCGGCAAATTTAAAGACCGGATAATTTCTTATTTACCGAACACGCGCGCGTAGAAGAGAAAGAGGGAACGAGGGCCTGTGATCCACAGATCCCTGTGCCACTCCGCGAGCCGCCACACCACGTAAGGAATGGAAACGAGTTTTTGTGGTTAATCAGTCGTCCTCCGGCAACGGCACGTCTGAAGGCCGATTATTCGAACCCCTAGTCGATATTACAGCTAATTAATCATTCGAACGAGGTCAACGGACGCCTTCTCTTCCACCCTAATGATTTTTCGTCTCGAATTCGACAAACAGCTCATCGCCGAGTTCAAATAATTAAAATAACAATTTTTTAAAAAGTTACTTACACATCGGCAATATTGACAAAGTTATTCGTTTTTTACAAGTTGTACGAACCACAGTTGGGCAAAAAATTTTATTTAGACTTTTGTACACCCACTGTACTAAGAAAGAAAATAATTTTCTATTTGTTTGTATCTCGTTAAATCTTGATGGGTATCATGATTTTCTCTTGCATAAAGATCCGCTGGCTACTGATGTGTAACACCTCCCGTTGGATTTCCATCAAATCAATTTTAATGGAAACGTCATCGGAGTAGTAAGTGGTTTTTAAAGTGTGCCGTTCGAATGGAGAGAAATCGTTACGGATGGAGAACGTCCACCATCTTTGTAAGGGCACAGCGAACCTCCCAGAATCAGCCCCTAATGAAATTAGCGAGGACCATTGCAGGGTTGCCCTCAGGGCCAGGTGGGATCCCCTAACGTGGCGATAGGGTACGATAGACCCCTGGTGTGTCGTCGCAGGGTCGAAAAGTCACACCCTTGCTCGCCGGTCGTAACCAATCAAGGACGAGAAATAAGTGAACTGGTTCCAAATCCGGCGATTGGTTAGGTTTCCGGAGCATTAATTGTCTAGGAAATTGTGCGCACGCGGGACTCTGTTTCTCTCTCACACACTTTTTCCGTTTCTGCACGTGCGAACTTCAACGAACCGGCACAAGGCTATTCGCGTTTGCAAATTGAGAGCTTTCACGCGTGCGTGTGCGAGACTACAAGTTTCGCCGTGTCACACCGTGTCAAACCCTCTATTTGCCAGCTGGATCGACGATGACGATGACTACGCGCAAAACTGATCCGTCTACGTTCTGAGATTGATTTCTTTTTTTATTTTCGATCAAGCCAGAGACGACAGAATAATTTGTTTCGGCGGCCGATGTGCGACACGAGCGTGAAACATCCGAGTATGCGAATTGAAAATTTTGTTCGTGTGCGTGAGAGAACCGTACTGGCTTTCTACATCGCCGAGTTGCGGATCTTAGTGCAAAATAAAAATTTCGTTATTTATGCTACCGAAGTTGAAAAGTCAAATTTTGATCGGTTCTAATAATTCCATTGCATATGACTTTTTTCATTTGATGATTATGAAATTTTTATTAATACAAGTTTAGTAAACAATAGTCAGAGTAAACAATATCGAGTAAACACAGTAAACAATATTGTGAATAATGGTTAACTTCCATAACTAAGAAAAAATAGTGGAACCCGTAGTAAAAGAATTTAATATTATTAAACAACATCCTAGCTTGTTTCGACTTTAATTATAATCAACCGCGCGTAATGCGCAAAAAGAGATCCGCAACAAATCAACCGGGACACGAATGGCCGGCTTGCGAAAGCAATTAAAACACGATATTAACCTACTAATCCGTCGAGCATAGACACAGCGTGTGCATCTCGTGAAAGATTATCTAAATGCAAGCCTCGAGAAACAAACCGATCGATCTCGAAGTACATCTGTCGATTCGATGCAACGAAAGTTTAATTCGTATTTACATAACGTTAGAACTCAGCCTTGAAGATACGGCGATCGCTGACGAGCGAAACTTGATGTATGTGGAAGCGGATTAATTCGCGAAATTGATGTGTCATGAAGACAGATTTCAGAATGGTTATTAATAGTTCGTCTATGGAACTGAGTCATTCATTAATTAGCTTTGAGAAGAGTCTATTGGCCGAACAGTTTCTGTATTATGCACTGTTATTTTACAAAATTCAACATATAAAATATTTGTGTATACAATATCTACCAGCTAATATTTACTCTTCCTCATAAATCTGGACAAAATTCCTTTAGAAATAATTAAAAATCCGATTGAATCGTTGAGAATAAATGATAAATGTTTGTTAAATATACAACGGAAATTATTCGATCTGAAGAATTCACAAAAATTGAATCTTCCAAAAATATTCCATTCCGGGTTTGATTAACGAACGAGATAAAACGTGTTCGATAAAAGTCTGCAACAGTTCGCAGTATCTTCCGTTATTCTTCTCGGCACGTTTCGATTTCGCCAAAAACGAGTAAAAACCGCGAAAATAATCGTGTAAGTGGTTTCATAACGGGCTGAAAATTGTCGGGACCAGGTGATTCCCCCGGTACACCGGATATTCCGAAATCGGTTATCGTAAATCGGATCAGCGCGCGAAGTGTATTAACAGCTCTGGTCAGTGTCTTAATTACAAAGTAACGAAACCGCGGCGCGATTAATTTGCGGTTCGCGTTAGCAATATCGCCGTTCCCTTCTCGGTTCGCGCAGGTGGATTAATTTATCAATACACCTGTGTAATAATCGCGTTATGTAATCGGTCCATAAATCATAAATACACGCCGGTAAAGCCGGGGCCGGGGCCGGTAGACTCATTAAAATCATGGACACGCTGTTGCATCGGACATCGAAATGATTTCTCTAAACAGCCCCGGGCTATAGATAATAGCGGATCCTCGTGGCGCGCATCATCGTTCGCCAGTTTCTTCCAAAGGAGCGACGATTGATAAATTGAGTATCACTCCAGACTAATCGTCTCTTCTTCGCTGACTTTTCATCCGCGTCCGCGTCCGCGTCTAGCTACGTTTCACGGACAGATTACTTTCCGTGATTTTTAATACGGCTCGCCAGAGGTATCGCTTTTAACAAATGCGTTTCCCATCCGTCTTGACGTACGGTGGGTGTACAAAGTATTCGTACAACTTAAAAAAACGAAGAACTCTTTTAAATTACACCTACTCAATTTTTCTCGTAAATCCTTCGTAAACTCTTCCTTATAATTAGACAATAAATGCTTACGCAAATAGAGAGCTTAAGAGAAATTAAAGAATTTTAAAAGCATAATATACAGTGGGTGTACACCTTTTAAAAGCGAATAACTTTTTCAAAATTGAACTCAACACCTCGAGCTATTCTCGAGACGTTATAATGCATACATCCATTTGTGCATATATGTACAAAGTTTCATCGAAATCAATTGCGAAAGCTAATATCCAGCTACCGAAAGTCTCGGCTCTTGTCGTTTATAAATTAACGCCATTTTATAGGTATCCAAGTATGCTGGTTTACAAGAATGCTTCGGCACAGTAATTTGATACTCTCCGTTGGACGTGTACATTTTGTACAGTTCTGCAACGCGAGCCTGTCATCAGCAGATTGCGGAAGTTCGCGCAGATTAACACTCTGATGAATGGCCTGTGGATCTCCATGCAAATTCCTCTGTGACCAAATTTTAAGTAAACTTTCATTTCCTGCAGCATCAATTTTGTTGCGTAGAGGGTGCGCTAGGTTTCTACTCAGTTTTCTGTGTGCGTTCGTAAGAAACGTTCCTGGTGAAGGAATTTGTAAATTTTATTTTTAACAATGACAAATATTCGGCAAATAATGTTGAACGTAACGCTTTCCCGTTGCGTCTAGCAGTCTGTCGAGAGCAGATTCTCCTTGCAGCTTGCACTTTGGTAATTACATATCATTATTAACACGCGTTACTATTTAATGGTAGGAGCATTAGCATATCACCAACAGTTCTAAGAACTTTGTAGCTCTTGCATGCAGTACTGGGCGTAATTATTCCTACTGTTTTAAATGTCTAAGAGATAAAATGTTGCATGTGAAAAATACAATTTTTCGTGGCGAATTTGTGAATCGAACTGCAATCTAACAGACTGAAATTTCCAGTTTTCTTTTACACGATGTTTACGCCACCCTCTGCTTCGATTATTGGTGTATAAAGATTCTGGTCCCTATGAGAAGCATAATTTTGTCTTTCACCATGTACCAGTTAGATTCTAACTGATTCCCTGAAATTTTACTGAAACACTAACTTTGCAACTGAAGCTTAAAACACGGGTGAACCGTTTCTCGTGAAAAAGAAAAATGGTTACAATAGCGTGGACTATATGTCATTCAAAATCGGCGCAAAATGCCGGTTGTTGAATAATTATGAGCCACACTGCGCACGTTAAACTAGTAAAAACGAGTAAGAACATGATTACACAGTTGCCACGAGTATAAATCATTACAAGTTATCAACGCACGTTACTACAACGTACATTCAAATCATCCAGCTTACACAGTCGCGAAGCGGAACAGGAACCGATAAAAGGAAAATTCTTTAAAGACTAGAATCAGTTTGCAAGCAAAATTAATAATACGAATAAATCTCCGACAGCATTAATCGCGTTTCGAATGAGAGTGTCGGTCGCGTTCAGCGCGACACGTTCGATACATATAATATGAACGATTGGAAAGGCAAATAGATTAAAATTATTACATACGTCCGATGTTTCTCAAGGTCCGATAAAAACAGAGAGGCGGACCTTTCGTATGAGCCACCAATTATCGTTTTTAAACCGCTAATGACCGGAAATGGTGGGCATACTCGAGACACGATTACGAAATCGCGGACGCTCGAGAAAAATGAGTACATCTGTAAATCCGGTTACTTTCACATCTAAGCCTACGCTGTTCGCAATTACTCTTCTGTTATCTGAACAACATCTATCATGCTACGGCAGGGAACGGCGTTTCGATCTATGTCACATTCGGGATACGTGAAACAACGACGATAGGATACGCATCAACTTTTCACGGAGAGTCAAGGCGCGATCAAGGTCTTTCTGAAGAACCGAGAGGATAATATTCTTGCGTCAGATGCGCTTCGAAGTTCGAAACCGTTATCGTGTCTAACGAAACAACTATTCCATTTTCGCATATTAATTTTTGTATTCGAAACCGGTTGCGGAGCTGTACGAATCCTCGAAATGAACCGGTTTTTCGAGGAACCCTACCGACGCGACGCTCCAGAATCGTGGAGCATGGCGCGACATTCAGATTAAGGGAAGACTCGTTTCCAGGATTGTAAGGGTGCGGGATGCGCCTTCTCATTTCTCGATATCACAAACTCTTATTTTTACCAGGCGTAAATAGTTCTCGATAATGCAAAGATCGGTTTTTTTCTAGATTGATCTTTTGTCCAACGCTTTCGACTACTGAAAACCCCCATCGTTGCATTGTCGAGAAAGACAACCCCCTTAAAGGGGGAAGGATGCTTACATGACATAACTAGCAAGTAATTAGAATCTTACTAGATTTTGGGTCGAAACATAAGTTTGCAGATTAAATATTAAATAATATCGACCGTAAATTGCTTTAAGCATAAATTAATGATATCGGCGCATAGGTTCGATCAATGTTACTCAAACACTATTTGCAAATTAGCACAATATTATTTCTCAACGTTTAGATCTGCATTTAGATCATTTTCAAGAGAACCAAATTAACATTGTTGATGACAGCAATGATGATTGAACCTATGCGCCGATATCATTAATTTATGCATAAGTTTGCAGGGTCTCATTGTTTTGTCCTTATACGAGCATACTTTGAGCTGTACAAAGGTTCACTTCATTTTTCTGTCCTTTAGAGACAAAAATTTACTTTTACAAACAGAAAAATATATTGGAATCTGCAGGTGTTTTTCTCGATTTTTGTTCTATTTTTCGAGTTCCTTCATAGTACCCTACATGTTTCGACCCAAAATCTAGTTAGATTCTACAGTTCCTTGCAGTCGGATATCCTTCCATTGCCAATGGACTTACCGCTAATATGTTCTACGAAACGAATTCGCGAAAGTATATGTTCGTGCATTCCCAGCAATTTACCGGGTATTTGCCTTCTGTTCCTCGGAGTGGAAACAAAGTCGGCTTACCTGTGTCAGATGTAGGGCTCCTTTACCGACAGTGTGACCGGAGTGGCAGTGGCGGTAGTTGCTTCATTAACGGGCAACGTGTTCCGGTCGTTGTGCTCCCGTTGGCTCCCCGGCTGTTGCCTGTTTCCGCTGGAATGAAAATTGCACCCCTGTTATTAACCACCGCCAATATACGTGCAGAGGTGCTATCGGCAATCTGCAGATTCGTACGTGTTCAATGACGATCCATTACACGCGACCTTCTGCTCTCTTCACCTCTTCTCTGTTGGTTTTCTTCTCGTGTGTTTTACCGGATTGGTGGCCACTAACTCTCCACTTGGCTATTCTTTCTTTAAAAAGCGAAAATAGATAACGTGCTTGTTAAAACGTTTTCATTTACGCCCATAAAGACAATTTCAGATATGCGTTTTGTAGAACTGTGTTAAGGTGAGATCTCCTTTGCGCGGCTGGATGCAGCGTTTTGTTATTCCAAGTCCTTTTAACCCTTCAATGCATGATTTTTTTAATTGGTATGAAAAAATTGAAAGAAGGTCAGCTTTTGTATTTAATTTAAGGGAAAAATGTTAAAGAAATTTGAAACAACATTTTCAGAAAAATAAACATATTAACATAGTTAGCAAAAACATTCTTAGTTTACTATTTACCAGATTTGTTAACTGTACGTTAAAATTATTAGTAGTGGTATAAGTAATTTTTCAGATAACTTAAATCACCGATGTTGTTTTTTTTATAAATTTCTCTGTATTTTTTGAAATATTCAAAATATAAAGAATAAATGTTGAGTAGAGATGAATAAATTTTTTGAGTAAATACCCTTGCGTATTCACTAAAAGCTCGTTTTCTTCGATTTGCTAAGTCAGACACGATATTGCAAGTCGTAAGGGGATACAAATCCCGTCAATTTTCCCAGAGAACCGAAAATGTGTTCGGTGGCAAGTATCGTTATTCTATATTCAAAGCAACGCTAAAGATTTATGTTCGGAAGGCAGGTAAAGGCGACGTGTTAATACAGTTGAAGCCGATCAGCTCGGTATGGTATACTGCGTGTTGGCATTAAATTAAGCGTCGATCGGCGCTCGTTCGTCAAAGGCGCAAGCGGAAGCGATATCGCGGCGGTGTTACAGCAAAGCGTGGGCAGTCAATTAAATCCTCGAATAACGATAAATCGGCGCTGCTGTTCGACGGCCGCGCCGCACCGGATCGTTGAATAAAAACCGGCAGTTTATTGACGTCAATGGATCCCAGAGAACGGAACGGGGCCCTGGTCCCGGGATCGTTCGACAAGTAGACTGTAGCAAGAGGCCGCGCCACGACACAACGCGACGTGGGCGAGTTTGCTTTCCACGCTCGAACAGTGTGTTACAATGCTGAGAAAGTTTACCGCGAAGTAGCATTAGCAAGCGGACAGTTTGATAGTTGCTTCTTGTGAACGTTGAAGACCGGATGATCTTACAATATTTTCTCCCGCCGCAATTTCCCGCCTTTCATCGTGGCTGCGTCCGCGAAAACCGACCCGTCGTCGTGACGGTATAAATCATTATTAGGTGAAGTTTATTTTCCTGTCCACCGGGGAAATTATTAGGTATACATACACCGATCGGTTCGCTGCAATTTTGTAACACATTTAAACCGAGAACCATCTTCCAGGCTTTTCCGCAATTAAAGGCGGCCGACTATGTTGCGGAAGGAACACGACACTCTAATCTCGGTATTTTTTTTCCAATCAGATTGAAAATATTAAATCGTTCGGATAGTCATTTCGTTTTCTTAAGGGAAAATGAAAGCCAATTTGTTATGAGTCGGAATACGCGAATTGCGATTGTTTCAGACAACTGAAAGATTCCATGCTCAAAAAATTCATTTATATGACTTTCTATTGATTTGTTCTATTTGAAATGAAGATTAAAATGAAGTATTTCTAACCAATTGTTTTACTATTTAGAATAAGTTTTGTAGCATTTTGTTCTATGATCTATTTTTTTTATTGCGATTTGCAATTAATTACGAGCTGCAGATGCACATTTAATTCTTGTCTCGGAGATAAGAGTGGAGTATTTAAGGGCTTGCAGAATTGTCGGGTGCGGAATGATGGGTATCAAACCGGGTAATTGAAATCGCAGTTAGTACAAGCTCTCGTGCCTAATTATCGGCTCGCCACGCGCGCGGTAATTAGCGGGTTCACCGTGGACAAGGAAGGCGCGTTTTCACGGTTCCAGTAGTCGTGACCGAGCCCGTTGGCACTTTTGTTTGAACAGCGCCGGTAATATATATCCACGTTTCGCCGGTGACAAATTATCTAGTGGCGACTTCCTAGACGTTATCTCGTCCAGGACAAGACGCCGGCGGTCTTGGGATACCGGGCCCGAGGATGTTACCGTGAATACACAAGCCTTTAGACGGTCCCGTTACTGCGAACGTGAGGGATGACTGAAAATCTCATTAGCCAACAAATTTCGAACACGTACGCAGAATTTACGGCCCTGAATCGTGATCACGCCGGATACACACTCGATCTTCCTGCTCGTTCACACTCCATTTCTTCTTCTCTTCTTTTTCTCTCGGCTATGTTGTAGTACGGAATTCGCGATTGCGACAATAGGTAGCTTTCAATTTTTCAACACCTCCGTGAACAATCAAAATTTTCTACGATATAATTTCGAAAAATATAATTCTCGAAAAGTAAACATTTCTTCCGACCTAGAACAGTTCCATTCGCTATGATTTTTAAAATTTTATGAATACCTCATATAATACTTAAATGTTTGTACAATATCTAAATTATTTGATCTTTTAACTAACTTTATACTGGATGGACGACATTCAAGACAAATTACAGTCGTTCAATTAACTGGATTGTTTCAATTCGTGCGATCGTAATGCTGGACCGTATTCAATTATCGTGGATCGCTGGAACGCGAATTTTTCAATCCATATACGGCCACCGTAATACTATATGGAATTTCGTTGGGAATCATTGGCCACCTGAAAATGTCACGTTCATTTCATGTGCGCCGGTGCCGCTGAATTAACGGATACATGCCTTCGTAATTAACTCTTGCCCGATTGACCGATAGCGAGCTCATCGATGAGTGAGACGGTTTCACAATTCGCACAGCGAAAGGTTAAAACGACTCTGGGTAATTACACGTTTTACTCGGTTACGACGAACGTGAGCCAGCCGCGTATTTCCATGAAATAAGTTAGTGTGCCCATCCAGTATACTACCGAGTATACTATACCTTGCTCTCGACGCCAGATGCCGAAGACAGATAACTTTGAACGTTTGATAATAACCGAAGCACTGGTTTCATCGCCTTCCTTCTAAAATGGCATCTTCTGATATTTCGTATGAACTTTCCAAACAAATGATTTTTAACTGATTAATCTTGACAAACTATACACTATGTACCGTGTAATAAATTATATCATTATTCGTGTACACCGTTATCAATTATATCATACAAAGGTTTACTGTAAAAGACCTCAGAACTTATCCACCAATCTAATAGTTTCCGATCTAATTTAATAAAACACTGAACTGTTCATCCACTTGAAATTCCACTCAGCCAGTGAAATATCGCAAAATTGAATATTTCGAGTGCTTGAAATATTCTATAAACTAGTTTAATGTACAAGAAACGCAACGCAAGTTAGAGTACACCACTTAGCGAGGCATCCTCATGATCTTACGAGGTACGATCATAGTCAATGAAGCTTTTAGAATTTCTCATTACTGGTTGCAAGAATTTAACATAGATAATATACAATTTCACCGTTGCCTGTTGCAAAAACTGTTGCAATAACTTGATAGATCTACGTAAAGAATTCAAAATTCTTCGATATCGATCGATTGTTCGCCGGCTATTTCATCTGGCTTACCGTTACACGATTTTCTGCAGCATCGCAGCCAAGATTACAATTTATAAACGTGGAACGAATCTGCGACCGACCTATTTGGTTCGCGTAGAAATTTATTACCCGTTTGACCCGGCTGATCGAGGCTTCGATGTGGATTGATTCCACTTGACAACTTGTTTGCAACTCTCTTCCTCTTCCCTCTCTCCAGGAAGCTGTTTCTCCGGCTCGCGTTTCCACGAATACGAATGTTTTCTCTCTCTTTTACTTCAGAACCAGCTACGAAATTATGTAATTCAATTACATCTCCGCGGGTGGCTCTGCTAACCTGTTTAGGACAGCTGAGGAACGCTGCAGAATTCTGCCTATGTATCCTGTAATTGTAACACTATCGTGTACATTCAGAGTCAATGAATTCATTGAGAATGGTAATCAATAAAATTAAGAACTTTTGACGATGATCCTTTCATTCAGAATTTGCTAGAAAATTATGTAATTCAATTATACTTCCACGATTAGCTCTACGAATTTGTTTAGAACAGTTAAGAAACGCTGCAGAATTCTGCTTATGTATCCTGTAATTGTGACACTATCGTATACATTGAGAGTCAATGAATTCATTGAGAATGGTAATCAATAAAATTAAGAACTTTTGACGATGATCCTTTCATTCAAAATTTGCTAGAAAATTATGTAATTCAATTATACTTCACGAGTAGCTCTACGAATTTGTTTAGAACAGTTAAGGAACGCTGCTAATTGTGACAATATCGAATACAATGGAAATCAATAAATTTAGGAATTATTGACGATAATCTCTTAATTCAGAATTTACTAGAAAATTATGTGATGCAATTATATTTATATTGAAAATATATAGAAAGAATTTGAAATGTATGTTAAAGATATAGGAACTATACAAGAAATATAAAATATGCGTAGCCTCGTAAGCAAACTCGACGGGAGATCGCGAAACATAGTGATTCGGGCTTTGCGACGTGTCGGTCCCGTATGCGTAATGGACGCGAATCACGGCGACGGTTTCTGCGCCGTTGAAAAACCGAACTGTGGTATTCCGAGCCGGGGATTTTCTTTCGCGCGAATTAATAATAGATGGCCGCAAACGGGCGACCAGTTTTTCAACGAACTTTCAGTCTTCGGTATTTCCAGGAGGAAAAGTTTCCCGGAGCGGCGCAAATATTGAACGAATTCTCCCGGTCGCGGTCGTCGCAGCACACCGGGTGTAATGCACAGTCGAAATTCTAGGAAAAGCTCCGATGGAACTTTTGTTTCGGATGGATCGCATGAATATTCATCGTTGCAACGGTAGGATATCAAAACTTCGATAGGAAAATCTGGTTGCAGCGAGCTATTGCCGCATATTTTCACCGAAGAATGTCGAAAGCTTATCGGCTCGAAGCTCGTAGCGAAATGCTTTTGAAACGGCCATAAACCATAGGTGTACCTCATGATCGGTCTCGACCGACGATGAAGAGTTTCATGTTATAAGTTGACGATCGATTTGCCTTGTAATAATACGGCTTTGTCCGAGCCCTGCGGCCCAATATTAAGCATACCAGAGCCGACGATGCAATAACGCGGGACTATCGGTGCATAGAAATGAAAACAGGACGGTACGGTGAATTTAAAATATTTCCCGAAGATATTGCTGTCTGATCACGCTTATACACCCACACAAAGATCCCTGGACCCCGGGATAACGTAATTTCAGAAGAACCTTCGGTTCCGGTATTCCTTCCTGGCCAGTCCCTGAAATACTCTTTGACCTTTCGCGAGTAACGTCTACGCTAATCGGATTATTGCATACCTTTCATCAACGGGATCGAATTAATTATCGTGAATTAAAGTCTCGCGAAAAATTCAATTTGATATTGTTTATTTCTTACACAATACTCGATATTTCCATAATAAATACACCCGACCCGTTCCTCACCGATTACATCGCGTATTAGAATACTTAATTAAATATTAGAAATTTTTTTCGAGAGATTAATTCGCAATTCGTACAGGATCCGAATGCTTTAACGTCATTGCGTAACCTGTCAGCGACAACTATAGATTTTATTGGCTGTATAATTCTACGCTCGATCTTGCTCTTCGCACTTTCGTACAAAAACTCATAACCGGTTGCGATTGAATAACCAACTGTTCCTCGTGGCAAGTGCTAAATTGAATTTTTGTCCAACGGTGAATCAAAATCGCTTAAAATTTCTGAGATCTCGACAGCATCTTGGGAAGCACTTTTAAATGAATTCTCAAAAATGTATCTACTTATCAAAGTTTTTAATACTAAATAATTTACTTGACAATTCTGGCACTCGCCTGAATCGGTCGGTGCTAATGAAACTGTGATTCGCCTGTTAGTTTGTCAATGTTTAACCGGCGTTTAATTGATCTCCGATCCATCGAACGACTACCGACTACAAACGCCGACGTGTTTTCGCTGTTGCAGACATGAAACCATCGGATAGGAGCGAGAAGGCGATGCTGAGTGGGAACGCGCAACCTTCGGACGTGTTCTGTTCGGTTCCAGGACGATTATCGTTACTAAGCAGCACCAGCAAGTACAAAGTTACGGTAGCCGAAGTACAAAGACGACTATCGCCACCGGAATGCTTAAACGCGAGTCTCCTCGGCGGAGTCTTACGAAGGTAAGATATCGGCCAAGAAACTTTGGTCTGTCTCTATTGCGTTGCTTCGGCTTCGTTTGCATAATACGATTTTATAAGGGGATTAACTCTACTATAGTCAGGCAATGATACGCCGCCGTTGCTTGATGGCATCGAGCTACGACGCGACACGTAACGAAATATCGTTCCTCATTAAATCCATGGGTTTCCTTATTAAAATTACCATCTCCGCTTCCACCGTTATTATGTATTCGGTGCAGCAGTCATTTTCAGGAATTCCTGAAAAAGTTCATTGACCGTCGAAGCCGCGGCAAGCTGCAGGAAATGTTTATGTGCTTCCGGTTTCTTGCAGCCATTTATTCCCTTGCTGAATGCGGTAGATAACTAACGTTATTATTGTATCGTTTTAAAATTAATTGCTAGTGAATCTGAAACTTCTTGAAAAAGTCGAATCGTATAGTTCAATATTAACAAAAGTTATCGTTTTGTATCTTATAGTGATACAAAGTTAACCCTATGCACTCGGAGCTATTTTCACAAGAAAATTAAACATTTCTTCCAACCTTGAATTATTTCATTCTAAATGATTTTTTTAATTTTTAATTGGTAATGAATTTGGTAATTACTTTTAAATCAATATTTGGCGTGCATCTTTGCGATAAATGAAATTTTGCATTTCTCAACAATTAACTTATAGAAAACTTACTTGAAAATACTTTATTTGTGAATGGTTGAAATCAATTTGCGAAGGGTGAATTTGGAGTGCGAAATCTGTATTAATTCAAGCTGTCGACACGATCGAGCAAAACGTTGCAACGGTTGCACTGATCGTGCAGCCAAAAAGAGTCGAAAAAGAGCTGACAAATGTAGGAAAATGACACGTTTCGAATTTCGCCGATCCGGATGGTCAATTCACAATTTACAATGTGAGGAGGGAGAGCGGCGTTTGTGAATCGGAAAGATCGAATTCCGCGATGCGGCCGTGGGTTAATAAAATATCAATGGCGGTCGGTGGCGAAACAGTCGATAAACCAAGTTGCAGTTTTAATTTCGCCGGAGCAACCGGCAATCGGGAGGAAAGGGTTTGGCGACTCGGATCGTTCGCAGCACGGTAAACCCGTCGCTCGTAAACCTTAATTCATCGTGAAGGTAGAAGTCCGTGCTATGGAAAAGGGGTTGAAGGAAAGAGGGAAGAAGGGCCGAGCGTCGAGAGACAAAAGAAAGGCAGATGGGCCATGGGTAGGATCTATGGTGGCACGAGGAGAGACCGGGCGCGTGTAATTATCAGTCGGATCGCTATTCGAATGGATGAATTATATCGTCGCGGTCTGCGGTGTGCGCGCGTCGAATGCACGCTGCCAGCCCGAGGGCCGCTTCGTACGAGGAATTGACACTCGGAGCTACGCAATTATTAATGTCTCATTTGCATTGGGAATAGATCGACCGCTTTATTGGCAGTTTATACCGCGTTCCCTTTTCTGTTGTCCCTTTCGCTCTTGCCCGGGAATCCAAGCCCGATTGCGGCACTCACCTAACCTGGTCTTCGACCGTTCCTTCTACGGACACTCAACCCTTTGCACTAGGAACTATTTTAACTCGATAATTAAACATTTCTTCCTAGCTAAAATATTTCTATAATCTATGATTTTTCGAATTTGATGAATACAAAATTTGTATAATACCTCGTACTGATTAGACAAAACTTATATTAAATTAAATTTGTATTAAATAATTAAAACTTAATTAAAATTAAAACTTTATTAAATTAAATTAAATTAAATAAATTTTAAATAAAAACTATCATTAAATACGGACACATTTAATAATGTAAACAATATTTTGAATAATGGTATCGCGATTTGTAGTGATGCCATTCGAGTGGTAAGGGTTAAAGAATGACAACATGTAAAAATATATCGTAAATGCATAAAATCCACTGTCAAATCATTATACAAATTATGTTGTCGTCAGATATGGATTAGTCTCATCATTCACCTTGCAACTGCATTTGAGATTAAACGCTTACACTTGAAGAGAATTAAATAAAATTGAGATCTTTGGATTAGCCCCGGTGTTTGCGATGAACATTTCGAACAGAATCTACTAAAATTCTCTTTTCCCGTTGTCGACATGCCTACAGGGTGGTCAGTTTAGATTGCAGTGTTTTCAAAGAAGGTTCGCGCCAATTAGATCCACTCCACTGATAGATCCTTAAGAAATCTCTCTCGAAAAACAACACCGCTGACTGAATCCAACACTGGTCAGGATCTCTTGTATCGGAAACAGCGGAGCTGGGAGAGATGGTTGTTACGTATCGCGGCGGAACAAGCGAAAAGAATCGCGATCTCGCGAATCGCGCGCGGTCTGGTACCAAAGTTGCGTTGGTTTCGCGTGCGTGAGATATATTCGCCGGTTACCACGGTGATTTATCCACGCCTTTCGTGATAAAGCATTGCGCAACGGATAGTGTTCTGGCCGAGTAAAATGGTGGATCAGATAAAGATGAGCGCTTCCCGCTCCCAAGAGAGGAACCCATAAATCAGTTGGCTGTCCGTGCTCGAGTATGAGCAGACCGAATGAAGGCGAACGCGCGTTTATTAATTAACTAGGTAGATATAGTCGCGTAACGGTCCGAGGATATCGGTATCTTGAGTTTCTCGGTGCCCTCGATCTTCGCCATTGTACCAAACCGATTCTTCTATGTAAATACAAATGTTCGGAAGGGTTATCAACTTCGTTTATTAATACTGTCCCTCATTAAAATGCTACCTTCATCCTCTCGCTGTGGGATTGCCCGGTGAACAATTTTTCAAAGCTCGATGAATAATATCTAACGGTCCGTGCTTTCTATTATCTGCCTGCACCTGCCCGCTTTCAACTAACGGCCGGAGAGTATGGTTATGATTGTAGTGTTCAGCCAGGGAACAAGACGATGTTTCCAGACGTTTTAGGACCGGAAGAAAACATAGTCTTTGGGAAAGCTATCTTAATGTATAACATTTTCTTATTTCTCACAAAAGTTCAAATCGTATGGTCCAATTTAGCCATTTTCTGACTAATCAATATTAAAAATTTTCTCTCACAGTAGCGACTCAATTTTAAATACTCTTAATGGATGAAATTCGTTTTACAAAAGGGTGAAATTGATTTAGAGAAGGGATAGATCGATTTACAAAAAGTTGAAATTGATCTGCATAAAATTTGACTTGCAAAGAATGTAGGATTCTAATAAAATTTCATTCGATTTGAAAATCCGTTCGAATCGATTGAAACCCGATACACGTACAGTAGAACGCCGGACTTAATGTCCAAAGGACAAGAAGTAAAAATTCCGCAAAACAGGAACACTTAGCATGTCGTTCCCAGAGCAATACACCGATAATGTGCTGAATTATCGACACTGCTTGCAATATTCTTCTCACAATAGACAAACAAGTTTTTATCGGTCTCGGTTGCGCAACGGCATGCTCGTGGAGGCCTGCGTCCAGACAGAATTCCTCGTTTTGCAACTACTTATTATTTAATTTTCTACGTTTACTTCGCCTCGGTTGTTGCGCCGTGCCGGCAGTAAATTTCAGTAGTTACGATGTTCATGGATCACGTCGCGTCGGAAAGGAGAGGGAGAGGATCTGTAATACGACTGGCAGATGAACGTTAATCTTTTTACGAATAATCGACGATGCTCGAGTTGTCTGTCTGGCAGGAACAATTCTATCCGCAGGATCTTTTGCAATGCGAATATAACTGTCGATCGTAAAGCCTCGTTTCGACGTAAACATAGTGCGACCCGAGGAAGAAGTAGACGAACTAAAGCGAAAATTAAAGAAAATTTACGATGTTATCCAGTATCGCCTGCATCTACAGAGAATGCATAAAACGAATCGAATGCAACTACACAGAGTATCGTTGCAGAGAGAACTTCCACGGGATCATCGAATAGAAAGATCAATTACATTATTTAACTATTCGTGGGCACACTGGGTACCGTATAAGTCTAGGTGAAAATTTCTTTTTTGATTCCATTAAAGGGAAATATGGGGGCCCTAATTTTTCTAACCTAAACCATAACATTTTCATTTTCTACTGACAGCATTATTAACCCTTTGCACTCGGAGCTATTCTAATTAAAAATATTTTCTTAATTTTGTCGTTATAAAACTGAAAATATTAATTACGCTCAGTAATTTATTGAATTCAAAAGTGGTACAAGAATTATTAGTGCAAAGGGTTAAGCATCCAAGAATTTCTTCAGATTTTTTGAAAGCCTAAAAGATCCTGTGAGCCTATGAAGTCTTTTGTATGTACCGGTAATTAATATAAAATAATTATCGGAAGGACGAGGAGCAATTTTTCCAGCGAGAACGGGGAAAATATTTAAACCGTAAATTGAAAGTGGATACTCGAGTACATCAACCCGGTTATTGGCATGAAAATGAAATTGGTGAATATTTATCGTGCAATGAGCGACAATGTGTTTCGCGACAAACACGGAAAAATTGCAATGGAGAATTGTTTCGCTCGCTGGGATAATCCTCGCAGTCGTTAACCGATCGCAAGAACCGGCCTGCGCAGCTCACGAAAATGAAACATGAAATTATGAATAAAACATACGGTCAAATTGCCTTTTACGATTGCCACGCGAAAAACACCGAGTTTACGCTTCCACGGCCGCGGACCTGGCGCGGCGAGTAAACTTCTTTTTTTACCGACGGTTCAACACACGTTTACACGGCCATTATACGATACACCGTGGAATCTGAATAGCTTTTCAGAGACGTAATCGGCCGTAACTCAAACCCGAGTAAGAAGTTAATACCAGCGTCGCCGTTATTGAGGACTGTTAAAAAGTCAGCAACGCTGGACGTATAGTTCGCGGACGGTACGAGTTAATCTTTTGTGTCACAAAGATCAGCTGTAAAATCTGCCTGATGCTTATCGACGTCTAATGATAACGACCTACAATGGGACTCGTGTTTATAGAAACGAGAACATCGAGTGTCTACATATAGTCCATAAATATAATAAATCCACAGTCGCGGAATTTAGTAGACACTCTCTCTAACAACTCAGAACTTTTCCAAAAATGAACCGAACGACTTGAGATATTTTCGACTGTTGGAAGGATTTGTTTACTAGGTTGTATTCTATGTGTAGACTGCGGATGTTTATGCAATTTTTAATTTTTCTAGATAAATTTGAAGAAACTCGAATCAAATGAATCCTTATTTTGAATGGTAGTAATGCATATGTAGATTTGAAATAAATAAAAATTCTGCCAAATTCCGCCGAATTTTATATTTTAAAATTTCCAGAAGCCACAAATGCATAAAGATCCGCAATCTACTTATGATTATACTGTTAAACGGATTCTGTTAATCTTCGATTCGCGCACTGTGACAGTTTTCGATTCAGAAATTGACCTAATAGGTTCCCTACATCTCGCCCCCACTCGCGTCCTCGAGGTTCCATCGAGGATCGTTAGTGGCAAGGACACGTTCGATCAGAACGAGGTCCTACGGTTCGGTAATACAACGCCATGGTCTCAGACGATTAACGATGCCAGTATTCGAGGATGTCTCGAGTAATCAGGGGTGCAGGGTGCCCTAGGATTCGCTTGGGAACGATGGGGTAGTGGAGCTCGAGTCGAAGGGCGCGAAGAATATCGCAGAAATCCTGCGAACGAACGGTTCGTTCGCCGAGAATCCTTCTCGGGACAAGACTCTATAATGAGTAGAGAATTGCTCTCGTCACGTTCAAAGTACTCGCTGCGATGACGTCGATAATAAATAAATGGATGTAGGGGATGGAC
This sequence comes from Lasioglossum zephyrum, assembly GCA_028455615.1. Taxonomy (NCBI): domain Eukaryota; kingdom Metazoa; phylum Arthropoda; class Insecta; order Hymenoptera; family Halictidae; genus Lasioglossum; species Lasioglossum zephyrum. The sequence continues at coordinate 3,543,131 of CM052323.1, read as the reverse complement.
AAAAAACTGGGAACGCTACTTTGTTAAACGTAAACTGTGAGCTCATGAGTTTGCGTACATATGCAGATCGCGACGACTATATGGACGCCATTTTGAAATGCGTAAAAGGACAATTTGTACTCTAGAATTTTTTAGATCTCTGCTATATTTCTCTGAAAGTGTATCGCACTCATAGTCCAGTCATTTGGATCGAAGAAAAGAGGTTACCTGGAAAGTTTTCCGAGAGTTTTGAAAATGGGTAATTTAATAAAATAAAATATACCGAATAAACCGAAATCTTATTTTCAGTGATAAAATCTTCGGTTGAATAAATAAAAATCCTATGAAATTCTGTCAAATTTGGTATCCCGGTATTTTTTGAAATGTTTCAGAATGTTTCAGTTGTCTAGTTATAATGCACGCCTACTTCGCCGGGTAATCTCTTTTTTAGGATCTCTGAAATAAACAAATTATCAAGCAATTATTTCCGTGACACCCAATGTGTCAATATCGGAGATGAGTCAACTTGTCGACGGGTTGTAAAAAGTTTGCATAAAATATTTTCTTAAATGCTCTGGGACGATAACGAGTGCATAATTTCAATGGAATAATTGCATATTAAATGCGACCGTTAAGAAACGATGTATAGAAAAATACGTGAATATGTATTAGAAGAATATGTGCATACATATGCATACGGATATCTGCAATTACCGAACTACTACGTGATTTCAGTTTGACGTAATTTTAATATTTGCATGGTGTGTTTCTTTACGTGATGATTTCAAGATATTAATTAATTCTTGCGGAATATATCATTCACTGTACATCTAACAAATATAAGGGCGTTAATTTCTGGTGTACTATTGTCTGCTTTCAAATCTTGGAAAACTTTAAAATGAATTCTCAAGAATATATCTTCTTATCAAAGTTTTCTTACATTTACAACTTTCTTGGAAACTTTTTGGCAATATAACAGCGATTGACCATAAAATCACAGTAAGATGAAATATTAACTAATTTACTTAACAGTTCTGTCATTCGCCTGAATTGATCGGTGCTAATGTTGCTAGATTACAAGGTAGAAACACGAAATCCATCGACAGGATAGATACGAGGCCAGTCGTATTAAATTGTTATAGCGGTAAAGTGTATTAATTACCGAGCGAACCGAAAGATTACCGGACTGACCGGCTGCTCGAGCCGAACAAAGGTGGGCGATATGCGTTACCGTTATCTTGGTCCTTGAATGATGGATGAATAGGGCGTGCGGTGGAACACTATCGAATTCTCGATGGTGTTCCGCAAAAAGACGTACTTCAGAACCAGTTAGCGTCTCGTGTCGCCGAGATTCTTGACTTGTTGAAGTATCATCCGCGCTATACGTCAGGGAAATGTTCGTTCGAGTATTCTCCAATAGATTTTCTGTCTGAATGTTGCTGTCAACTTGCTCCTTCCCAAAACCGTTTCAATCTTTCATCGAACTACTCTCCATTTTTAAAACCACATGTCACAACGTCAGAGATCACGCGAGATTTTATTTTTTACATTCACTAAGCATTTTAATTGAACAAACACAATGACGATGATTGTATCTGTGCAGATATAAAAATTAATTTCGGCTCTCGTGCGTTCACGATATTATATTTAAATACACGTATATTAACGTATCCGCTTTTTAATTGGTTTGAATTTTTAGGATATAGTTATTAATTTTCTAAAGAAAAATATGGATATACATGAATTAATATCAATGTACTAAAAATTATACGAATTAAAATCAGGATCCATTAATACACGTGTATTCAAATATACATACGTGAAATAGTACACGTGTAAAACCATGTACTTAAAAAGGCACGAACTAAGGTAAGTATCATACGTGTAGTGAAATACACGTGAAATAGTACACGTACTGAGATACGTGTATTTAAATACACGTGTGTTATTAATACACGTACAAAACCACGATCTACTTTCTACTATTTACTGCATGATATAAAAAGGAATTTCTCCAAAAATTGCAATTGGTCCCGTATCGAAAATTTAAAAAATACGTTTTGTAGTTCTGCATCAATTGTATGCATTGTAAAAGATTCATCGAAACGGTCGGTGCGAGGAAGAATGGTAGACATTGCAATTTTATAGCATCTTTATAACATTCCGCTCAATTTCGTCGATTTGAAAAATGCTTGCGAGCATCTACGACAGAAGAAGACACGGTAGTTCGCTACACATTGACGTGGCAGTAACGGGGTCAAATTACTATTTCAATCTCCGTCACAATTAATGAGAGTGTAACTAAAGAGAGATATGCACGCGTTCAATGTCTCCGATAGTGTCTCTGCAATCGACTTAGGTTTCGTGTTGCTCAATGGTGGACGGACGACACGCGTAGCCACGGATTATGCTAATTCCTCAGTTTCTCTGTCCCGCCACCTACCTTTCTTCTCAGCCTCTCGTCGATTTCTTTTTTCTTCTTTCAAAGATCACGGCAAAAATGATTAATGAAGCCGATCCCATTTCGAAATTCCCGCGGGGCCAATGGCTTGACGAGGCATTCGAGAAGTATCCGTGTACGCAAAACGGATGAACAATCGGATGAGTCGAGTAATAAAGGCCCATTTATATAGAAACCGTTCGATTGCATAACTCGGTGCAGACTTTACGCATTGCACGGGCTGGGTACGTGTCCAAAATGAAGAATGCACTTGAGCAATAAAGTTCAATTTATTAAGAAAAATGAACTTCCTTGCTTCACGACGATTATTGTAAATTTCAGCGAAGTTGCACTCTTTCGAGTGTCAAGATTCTATTCAATATCCTTACTATTAGACAGTGGATCTTTATGCATTTATAGGAAAATTGAGTACATAAAATTTTGATAAATAGTTTCTAGTTTCTATTTCTTGCAATCGATGCAGACGATTTTGATTTGCAAAAAGATCCACAGTCTATTTATTATTAATGTTTAATTGTTTTCGCAATGTACAGTGATTAGTTCTTTGAGAATCATATCAATTCTTGATAATATAAAATAAGAAATATACCTAATTTTATTATATTCTTACTGACAGCACTTTCATCTCTTAAATTGTTGCTCACCGTATTGTGCTTTTGTTTGCAGAGCGAAATCCAAAAATGGCGGGCGTCTGCTTAGGGAAAAATTGGAGAAGATTGGACTAAACTTGCCAGCCGGAAGGAGGAAGGCCGCCAATGTAACGCTCTTGACATCGCTAGTGGAAGGTGAGCTTTATACCCTCCACCAGTAAACAACGTAAAAATGTCTCTCGTCCATTAATTTTTCATTCATACTGCAGATATGTTTGCATAAACTTACATTTACGAAGGCAAATCCGGAGAAGCTGGATTCAATAAAACTCCATTTCCCACGTTCACGGTATCAATAGAACGAAAACAAAGTATTACGATTTTTATTAATGAATTTCAATAAAACTTTAATAAAACCCGGTAGATCTTTATAAGCTAGAAGTGCACGAATGTTCGATGTCTAATATTTACCTTATGCAGACTATCTTGCGAAAAAGCGAAAAAGACTCGTCATCGCAGTGCATATTACATCCGCGCGAATCTTGCATAATATTCGTGCCTCCTTCTCGCAAACGTTCAATCATAATTGTTCCATGTTAATCGAAAAAAGAGGTAATTGATTCGTTGATTACCCTACATTTCGATGCGGCCGTTTTTGCCTGAATCTCTGGAGCAATTACATAATTATTGTGGCGTTGAGAAAAAACTATAATTCAAGCGAACATCAGAGAATAAAAACAAATGGAACACAGTTATTTCCGTCGGCACAAGTTCGACATGTCGATGCTTTTTTATTTTCTAAATTCTGTTGAATTTAATGCTCCAGCATTTTCTGAACATTTTTATAAGCCATAAATGCATAAAGATCCACAGTACACTGATAATTATTAAAAAAAAGTATTTAAATAAAAAAATAATATAAAACTAACTAAGCTACAAGCTTGAGGTTAATCTGAAGAATTTCCTCGTTTATCAACATGTTGGCCGGGTTTTTTTAAATTATTCATGAGATTAAGGAAGTCAAGCAAAGGTAACAATTGTTTAAAACGAACCAAGTATAAACGAGCTGTCTGTAAATATATTAATTGAATTGACATCAGGAAAATCTCGTACTAGCATCGTTACTATTCACGATCGCCCTGACTTCGCTATCGACATGTTCCAGTACTGAACGTATCAAAAGGTTGTTCGCATTATCAGCTGTGAACTTCGATGAAATTGTAGGTTGCATGGTTTCTGCATACAGGTACTTACAAGAAGATTCAAGCACAGGTAGCATGGCTAGGAAACGTTCCACGTATACCTGCTCGTAAACAGGTATAAACTATAGGTGTATCGCGCACTCTAGTTCAAGATAGGAAAGCTCGATGTACTCTTTTAAACGAAGAAAGCTTAGAAAACATGTTACATCGAAGATAACAGGAAATTTGCAGAAGCGCAACAAGGATATTGAATTTCCCGGAAGAAAACGATTTGCACTAGCAATTTTGCAACGTAATCTAGTTTACGGAGCATCGTAATTCTAGCACGGGGAAATATCGGTTCCTTTGCTGATTTAATGTTGCAATCTAAAGCAACTATGCCGAGGACAGAAAACTCCTTTTGTAATTAATTACTCATAACTTCTATTGCTACCAACAGGCCATTCCGTTCGGAGTTCTAATTAACTGTCGCGCAACATACTCGTTCTCAAACTCGTTCCGCGCGTTATTTAGAATCCCCATTCCTCGATGACATTTAGTGGAATCTGCAGCTTAGTGCACGTCAATTTTCTTTTTTCTCCTTGCGTGCACGTGGCCGGAACAGTTTTCTAATGATTTTTGTGTCGATGTTCGTTTCGGAATAAATGCGTGAAGCAATATCTCCGAATACGATCCGATTATGTCGCACCATATAAATTCCCTAGTTCGCTAGTCTGTTTCGACGGGATTATACCGTTTATCTCTTAATTGCAATTTCCTTGTCGTCTTCCCGCTATCCTACCTTGCATTTCCCCTAATGGAAAGCTGCGGCGCTCGTTCCTATTCGTTAATTCTAATGAAAATAATATCTTTCCGAGATATCCGACAAAGATAACACCGGTACCTGTGGATATTAACGGTGACTTTACACCGCAAGTGTTCTTATTTGTTTAAAGTTGCGGAAACTTTGCTAGGAAATGGAGCGGAGGAGCTTATTTGATTTTATCTGATTAAAATTTTTAAGAAAAGGAACGGGGTTGTCCGGAAAGTATTTTCGTTTTTCGTGTAAAGATGAGTTTCCAACAAGATTTTAAATATTCCCTATAGAAGCTGACGGAATCACATGTATCACGAGAGAGGAATTCAATTTGAATAATTGATTAATTAACTCGGAAATAACTCTCGGCGTTGAAATTCTAACGGGCACGCGGTAATTAAAACAATTTCGACGATGTACTTCGAATCGTGTGGATTGCTACGAGGTCGTCGACCCCCGAAAACTAAAAAGCAAAGTAACCGTTTCGAAATATCCACTTGCATCTAGCGAAGCAATTGACAGAGTTCGTGGAGTGCAGCGAAAGTGTGGGAATCTACTCTCGAACGCACCAGGTGTACAACTTCGGACACATGCGAATAATCTGCAGACGTAGGTGCGTGATTCGTGCATAAATTGGTGTCAGGCTGTCACGAAAAAATCATTACCTATCAGTGGATTTAAGAAAGAATAAAAGACAGCTAAAAGAATTTCAGAATTTGTCAAAATCAGAGATGAAACAACTTCGACGTCTGTCTTTTGGAATCGCTGGTGAAAAATTTCCATACAGATCTATAGTCGTGACGTTGATTTATCGCTGCACAGAAAGCAAGATATTTCCTATGCCATTCGCGAGGTAGCAACGCACATTCAGCAATATTGCTCAATTTTGTCGTTGCAACAGGGCAGAAACCGCAAGCACGATCTGCTCGCGATTGTTCGAGAGTGCGCGGAAGAAGAGTCGCTTCAAAAACTTTCTTCGTACCCCGATTATATCGAATCCGAGCACAATTTGTGGTCGATCAGACGGATCGACCTTGTTGGCAGAGTACTATCATTTGCCACATTCCTTCGGCGTTGCAACGAAAATCCCGTGGTTGAGCAAACGACAGCATGATCGCGAAAGCTACTCGAATAATTATAATCACTATCGAAATTAAACGATTAGCAAAAAACCTGGCGATTCTATTAGGAGAATCATCGTGAAAATTGTCACCGTTCTTTTTCAATATTGCACGTCAGAGAGAACTTGCTTTCAATTTATGTTCTCGTTACTGGGAGTAACGGTGCATTTTTATTTGCCCTCCGCTTTATAATGGACTCATCAAATTTCTGATCGAACGTCACGGGACCAACAACGACCGTAGTAAAGTCATCAAGTAAAAAAGCTGATCATTAATTCGCGAGTCACGTTGCTGATTCGTTCTCGTATAGCTGCTCCGCGCCAATCTGTAGCCCGCATCTGTAATCACCTTCGGCCAATCTATGGTCCTGATCTGCATCGAGCAGAGTGTCTTTCTGTTCGTTGCATAGAGTTGTCTCTGTGCACGTCTGTACGTATCATAAATTATCGTTTCGATCGGCAGCTCTCCCTTTCGAATGAATCGGTGCATCGCGCGGTGTAACCAGTGTCCGTTTACTTACAATGAAATTTCGCAGCGAAACAAATATGTATGGTATATGTTCAGGAAAGATAGAAGAATAGAATAGAATTTGCTTAATTTCAGGCTTACAGCTAAGAAATGTGACTTACATTGATTTACATTGATTTACATTAACCTATCTGTACAAATCTATCTTATTTCACGCATTCGGTAAATACCTTCTCTCATTCTTTTCTTTGTCTCACTCATTCCTACCATGTCATACTCTTTTAGTATCCTAATTATCACTAACCTACTTATTTACTTACTTATTGCCTCATCCCCCATTCCCTAATTTTTGCATTTTTGTTAGTTTGGTATATTTATGTTCTCTTTTCTCTCTTTCTCCTCAACTTATCCAAACCACTCTTCAACATTTCTGTCTTTTTTCCTGCTCACTACATCTTCAGGAAAGATACACTTTGACATACTGGGTGTCTCAACATTCCTTTAACATCCAGAAATGGGAGGTTCTTGAGATCATTTGAAGCGACATTTTCCTTTGGTAAAATGGCGTCCGCGCCTTTGTTTAGGAGTTCATAACGAAAAACAGGGATCTATCACAGCGCGGCTACAGTGGTTTGATTCTAGCGCGGCCAATGGCGAAAATTTCGCAAAAGAAAATTTTTTCGATGTTAGGTAGCGTAATTATTTTTCAATTTTGAATGACCTTGAAAAGGTCTGTGAACAGAAATCTTTCACAAAAATCTTTGCGTGTCACAGCAGAGATAAAAACCCCATGGTCCGTTACTCCCGTAGTATTTTTCACTCCAGACCCACTCTGCGGTATGTGCTTGTGTGCGTGCGTGGATTAATAAAAAAATGTTCTTATTATGTATTACTCATTTCATCCCGAGATTTAAGTATTCAGCTGCTCGAATTTCTCATGTTTCACTGATTGTAACTCTATAATTGTCCATTATTGAGCTTCGTGCCCATTACGTCTTTTCTTCCGTAGATCATAAGCTACAACATATGAAAAATCCAACTGATTTTACCAGGACAGATTTTCCGTATGATTAGTGCGGGGTTCTTTGGGACACCTGTATAATTCTTTCTATCCAAACGATCGTATTGTTTGAAAGTGCTATAGCCACGGGCAGTACATATGTAGAAGCATATTTCCCGTTTCGAGGCGAAACGTGACGTAGATTCAGATTTAGTTTAAAGAAAATTAAAGAACGTTAAGAAATACGCGTTGCAAGTGGTACATACAAATAGACGGAGAAGATGCAGTCGAGTTTCTACGCTCAGGATCACTATTAAGAGCCTGGCTGAAACGACCCGTTGCACTTTGTACGTGCGCGTCGCAGAATCCTTCACGTCCTCTGTTAATGATTCGATCGTGGATCGTTATTCTTAATGGCACGTGTTATAGACATCGTTTATAAACATCACGCAAATATAGGACAGTGACAAACGAATAAATAGGACGGAGATATTGTCGAGAAATTCATATTCGACGCAGGAAGCATCGATTACTTTCCGAAAAATGAATGAAACGCACGCGAAGACGTTTGTGGTGAACAATTGTAACACGAAAAGATTAATTAGAGAGAGAATGCTAATGGTCGACCGGCGGTGCTAACAACATGATCATTAAATAATAATTGCGCGTCTCACTCGCGATTTAGTACGAACAGCAAAGACAACTGATATTAAAACGTCCAGTTAGAAAAACGTGCATCATTAATTACGCATAACAAGACAGCAGCGACAAGCGAGAAAAAACTACTTAACACTTTTAACTGCGCGGGTACGCGGGTATGGACTGAGACGCGGGACGGTGTGGAATGGGTTTTCTGTATTTTCCAGCGGGTACTAAAATGTCAAAACAAAATCAACTAGGTAGTTAACTGAATGAAAACGTAGCTGCATTTTGTCACGTTGCTAATCTTTCTCGTTCTTGTACATATTTGATAAGGAATGTAATCGCTAGACGATACGATCAAGTTCAACCTTTCACAAATAAAGTATTTTCAAATGGGAATTAGTTGTTGAGAAGTTCAAAATTTTATTTATTGCAAAGGTGTACATGATATGCTTGTTTAAAAGTAATTATCATTAACTTTGTAATGTATGAAAACTGTGTGCAAATACGTATATTCATTGTAACCATTTTCTGATTAATCAATTTTTAAAATCAAAGTATGTATTTATTTATTGAAGTAATGAGTATTAATCCATGGACGGTGCTTTCGAGTGTGATTAATTTAAAATATTCTTAATGGGGAAATTGATTTGCAAAATAGTGAATTTTTTAAATGGATAATTCCTATTTGTTCATTGATAGATAAAACTGATACACTTGAACGAGAATCTGGTACGAAAATCGAAATAAATTTGGTTTCGCGGACTTATTACGATGATCGTTGGGCAACGAGAGCGTCAGCAAAAATTTCGCGTATTTTTGTCGCGAGAAACCTGAAAACGGTAGAACGGGTCCGCGGAATTGTATAATTTGACTGCAGGTGGTACAAGAGCAGAGCAGGCCTGCGGGTGGTATTACCCCATTGCCATAATAGCGCCCAGCGGGTCTGCCTCCGTCTTGCAGGGGACCTCACTTGTAGCTGCCTAATTACCCACTATCATCGAGAGAAAATTGCTGAAGAGACAGCGTGCGAGAGAAATAAAGAGAAAGAGAGGGGCAGGAAGAATACCATTAGAGGGATGGGAATGATACTGAAAGGAAGAAAACGGACAACGTGCTGCAGAGAAGAGACGCATGTCGTTTCATTATCGCAAATTGGCTCGCCTCTTTCACATTGGCAAACAATCTTTCAATTGACACGTGTGAAACGCTCTACGCGTTTGTTCCTGTTGGTCATCTCTCTCTGAATTACTGTGGAATATTGTTTACGTTATTAGACTCGTTATTAGACTGCGGATCTTTATGCAAAATAAAAGTTTTCAGAATTCATTATTAGAAACCGGAGTCGAGTAAAATGTTCTTTCTTAGATAGTTTGAGCAAATCATTGATAAATCAAATAATAATAAGTCAAATTATTTTCTCGAAGAGCCAATCGACTCGAACAATAAGTACCGATGGACCATGCATAATGAAGTTTTTCGGGCCCGAAGCTAGAACGTACCGACGCGTTCCGTTAAGTGGTAGACAGCCCGCAAAAAACTCATACATTTCCATAGACCGGTTACGCAATTCCATTCCTATAGCGGGGTATTTTATTTCTTTTTCAGGAGAAGCCATTCACCTTGCCAGAGACTTCGGCTACGTTTGCGAAACCGAATTCCCTGCGAAACAAGTTGCCGAATACCTCAGCCGGCAGCATTGTGAACCGCAAGATTCCTACAGGAGAAAAGAACTTCTTCATGCCACCAAGTAAGAATTTATATCCTCGCCACTAACAATAGCGCAGAAAATTTATCGGGGGAGCATTGATGTTATTTGTTCGGGCAGTTCAGCTCCCTTCTTACACCTTCCTTTTAATTTTATTTATCGTCCTTTTAACGTTAGATTTAATAGATTCATTTCGGAAGTTCAAAGAAAAGTTAATCGATTCAATGAAAATTCTAATAATCGCTTGCTGAACATATTTTTCGGGTTCTGCCCACTCGGGGTTGTGGGGCAACAAGGGGGTTGATGCCTTTCATGCGATCAATTATAAGTTCCGAGAGGAGCGAATCGAAAGATCGAGCAATGTGGTTGAAAGTTTATTTTATTCGGAGAACGTGATTGACTTTGTTGTTCGATTTCAGACAAATCACCAAAGAGCTGATGGATCTTCTGAACCAGGATAGATCACCACTTTGCAACACACGGCCTCAGCATATACTCGACCCAAGCATACAGAGACACCTAACGCATTTCTCTCTCATATCACATGGATTCGGAAGTCCTGCAATCGTAGCCGCTCTCACGGCAATACAGGTACAATTTTTATTTAATTAAACCACAAACGAGGTATAGAAAGTAGACCAAGTGTAATTTCACTATATTTTATCAACAACCATCAGCGAAAAATGCTTTTTTTTTAATTTGCGGTACTTAATTCCTTTTAATTGTGGATTATTTTGCAGAATATTTCAAATATGTGCTTTTTTAAAGTCCTAAAGTGATATGTATCTGGGTATTTGGAATTTTTTACAGAATTTTCGCATATGACTGTATACAAGGAAAATAGCATAAAAATTAATTGTTTCCATTTTACCACGTATTACCCTCCCGAATGGTTCGTTAGTCTTTGTAATTTGGTCCAAGAGCATTAATTTTGGAATAAAGAGAATTTTATTCTTGAAACCTTATGTAATGAGAGCAGACAGCGGATGTTACGCACCTATGACAAAAACGAGTAGGTGAAACGAATAAAAAATGCTGTATAAAGAATTTCGAGAAACACGTTAAAAGTATGCCGTGTCTGATTGCAGAAGTTCCTAAGCGAGTCCCTGAACCATCTGGAGAAGATGTACCCGGGCAACGGTAGCGGCGTGACAAGTAGTCAGCAGTCGAGCCTCGACACGAACAAGAGCAAGGACGGCACGTTGATGAACGACATGAAGAAGTGACGCCCGGAGGACCCGCCTACCTCGAACGTGGTCACTTCAATCAGGCACTCGTGGCCGTATAACTGAGACTCCGCGGGTCAAGTATAACCCGTCGCGAGAACAGCTTTTGGTGGACCACTGATAACGCCACGTATGTCCGCGATATGTATGTACCTCTCTTTGCGAGCGTTTGTATTATAGTAAAACCAAGTTTAGGTCGCGCACAAAGTCCGAAGGGGGTAGGTTATAGTTACTGTACCCCGCGCGACGATCACGATTATTGCGGGCAGACGTGAATACGCCGAGGTTGGCTGGTCGAAAGTGTTCTAGGTAAAAATCAATGAAACGAGGTCGCGAGAAATGTGCAATCGCCGAAAAAAAATAAAAATAAATGTGAGTCGTCATTGATTCCGATCGGACGATGACCACGGATGAGAAACCTCGATGGACCCGGTCTGAAATTCAGGACCGAGTCGAATGGTCAACGACCGTTGGTGCACGAGGTTCTCCATTGATTCTCCTTTCGTTTAACAAAAGCGAGTGTCAGGATATTTATTCGTTTCGAGCAAGCTCTCGAACCAATACGAAAAGGTGTACTCGGATATTTGAAGATCCGGTGTGCACCTCGTTTATCGAGCATAGAGGTCACTTTGTTCTTTCACTGCCTGTTCATGCGAAGACCCTGCCGATCAACAGGGCCGACGATATCGATCGATTCGGGATCGTTCCGAGCAATCCGAGACACTGCAATCGTAATCTCTCGAACGGAGGTTCTAAAATCGTTTGCGATAGAAGTAGCGATAGTCGAGAAACATTTGCGGAATGGTTACGGTGGAGAGGACCCTGCAGTCTCATCCGTAGAACACCCTGAACCGGGGGTGGCCAACCTTTTACACACCATGCGTCCATATTGTTTTTACATACGAGTTCTTACGTTCATTGTTGGGGCTGGAAAATAGGGGAGAGAAAGGGATAACTCGATCACGCAACGAAATTAATTAATTCACGCCAGTTCGAGAGACACACGTTTATCGGAGCACCGATCTACAATAGTGATGAATAAAAATTTTCTACCTAAACTGCGACAAACTGAAGTGACAGAAATTGACTTTCTTTCTTAGTATGTCGAATAGATTGAAGTAACGTAACAGTATTTTTAAATTCTTCTGTTTTCACTGTTCTAAATTACACCTACAATGATCTCATCTACAAACGTGATCTGACAAAAAATTGAGACAAGATGAATTCAATTGTGACCGCTAGTTCGACAGAATAAGTATGCGCCACGGGTTGGAGACCGCCGCCGTAAACGAAACACACTTGGATTCGATTCGTCGGCGAACTTCATCTTCGTAACGAGCATCGGAAAGAAAAATGAAAAATCAGAAAAATGATTTGATGGTCGAGTCACGTTGTATAGTTCCGCGCGGTACTGCCGAGTCCTTGTTGCTTGCGAATCGATCGATAATTGGAGAACGTATATATTTTCTATGTATACACACGCAAGAGCGCAGTATGACGAATAAGAAACGATTTCCAACAACCTTGTTCCACGGTATAATTTTTGGGTCGACTATTTATATTGCTCAAGCATCGTTATTCTTTGCCCATTAACGAGCGGCCGACATACACGCGCGGTATCGTGATTATGACGCCGTTACGTAAGCATTAAATATTGTCAGCATGGTGATACATTGCTCTCTGTACACGGTGTACAACTTATAATTTAGCGGCCACAAATCTAAGACCGCCCGCGAGCGTTCAACGGAACAATTTTTATCGTCCGGCTGAGTCCACTACGTAGAACGACTCTCGGCCCTCGTTTACGTGGAAACGTTCAGTATGCAACGACTACTGAATATTCATGGCGGTCGCAGCCTTTGAAGTTACAGATTTCCTTGTAAACACGATCTCGAGCACGCGTTCGACGCAACCGTTCCGGTGCGTTTATCGATTTTCTTATTAACTCGTTCAGTACCCGTTGGAAATTCCATATTCCCGATATTTGCGAGAAAAAACGTGCTCGAAGTGGCACTCGTCGTTCTCAAATTCTCGAAATATAAGCTTGTTTCCGGAGACATGTTTAACGATCGATCAATCATCAACATTCATGTGCAAACTAGAGAGATGTTAGAGAAATTTGATTAACAGACTGCGGATCTTTATGCAAAATAAAAGGTGTCTGCACTCACTGGAAGATGCAGGAAACAAGCTAAATATTTGAATAAGTTGGGAGAAATGTATCGACACTCTTCGAACTTTTCAATTTTGTCCTGTTTCAAATTACAGGTACCCATTATTGTTGTAAAGATCCGCAGTCTAGTAATAACATTCTTGACTTACTCATTTCCATCATAAATGCATACAATCCGCAGTCCACTTACCATTCTTGTACAGTCCATTCATCACATTCTCAAATCTGCTTCGTCACAATTTTAAAAAAGTTTCTTATTATTACCCTGCGGATTGTATGCGTTTAGGTATGGCGAAGATGGACAGGTAAAATTTCAAACAGTGAAACTGTCGATCTCGAGCCACTCGTTTGCCAAATAGATTTACTCGACAAAATAAGGAGTAAAGAAAATCGATGAAATTGTATATGCGTTGTACATTCATTTTCAACAATGGTGTCGAGCCGGTTATTAAGAAAATTGATTTTTAATGGAGAACATAAAGAAATTCGTAATTGATCAATTTGGTCTGCGAACGGCTCAGTTTCGATTTAATAGATTTATTAAAGGAAGGAATAAGATTTCCTTCTTATTAATCAGTGAATGAAGCGATGTAAATTCTTTAAGGAAAGCAATTGTCTCTTTAGATAATTAATTTTTCTGGAACACCTTCGACTTATGCTTGCACGTTCTACTTTTTGTCTGCAGGCGTCACTGCGATTCGAACGAAACTATATAGTTAAGTTAAAATGAAATGGTCACTCTATACAGCATCCCCCACTATAGATTTCTCGCGACAATTGCTGAAAACAAAGAGGCGGAGTTGTAGTGAAAAATGTAGTGGGGAGAATTTCATTTCACGTAAGATTTTTGTATTAACTAAATACTGTGGACTCAGTCGTGAGATTTTTCATTGCCACCGTATGCTTTCCATGTCACTCACCTTTCTCCAGCAAGTAATTCGCAAGATTTTGCAAAATCGAAAACGAAACGGACCTTCGTCGTCCCACTCGAGGCTAAGAAATGTCGGCGAACAAACGGTTAGATTATCATTAATCAGCGGCGACAACGCACAACGGCCGTCCGAGGCTAACAATGATCACTTTAGAATTATCGAATTACTTCGACGGCGACGTTCTATTCGAATGAAAACACATGGACACGAATAGCCGAATTATTCGTACAGTTTCTTGACGAACAATGCTTTCAGTTCCGATGATTTTGTACAGTGTCGATTAGAAGTAATTCATGCGAACTGCATCATTCTACTTACAATACATATTAAGGAACGTTTCAGTCTAAGTAAAAATTTAATATTCACGATGCAGCCACATAATAAAGCATTATATTCTCTCGTTGAAAAGTTGATTCGCGATATTTCTCTGTAGAAAGAGCTATTGAAATGCTTGCCGTTGAGGTAAATGCACTGTTTCGTAGAACGTTTCTTTTCCTCCTGCGAGTAAAGAGAACGTTGAGAAATTGTTTCGAATTAGTTCTCGAAAATGTATACATTCCAATGGAAATCGATTTGAACAAGTTAAATTGTAAGTTTCATTAGAACGTATCGAATTGTACTTAATTGTTGTACGCGGCCAGCACGTTTATCGAACTTTTAAAGGCACTTTGACCTACTCAACTTTGTCTTCCGAAGTTACTCAATGCTTTATTATACGTTCCATCTCCTATTATCGTCAAGTAGCAGCTCGAGTAGTCTGTCCCTTACAAATATTTATTCCGCTGTTCAAGAGAAACGTCGAATCGAAATCGTGGAACGGTGCACGCGTTCCGAATCGGCTGTTTGTTTCCAACTCGAGGCGCAGACGCGTGCGAAAAAATACGATTTGTATCGGTACAATCTTCCCTTGCATGGTGTTACTAAATTTCTCTTTTTCAACATTTCTTCCGACCTAGAATCATTTCATTGTACACGATTCTTTTCATTTTTGTGGATACGAAATCGATATAGTACCTCGTACAATACTTAAATGTGTAGCAATTGTTTAGACACCAACATATTTAACACTGTAAACAATATTTGGAATAATGGTACTATCTGAGCCACCACTCGACTGCTAAGTTGCACAAGTAAATGTTAGATGATTGCATAAGTTCGTGCCCGAGTTGAAAATAAAATTCAATGGTTAAATTATAAAGAGTACAACTTTATTATTCAATTATATAGTCTTCATTAGACTGCGGATATTCCTGTAATTTTTAATTTTTATGGACAAAATTTAAGAAAGTGGTACTAAATGAAATCCTATTTTTATTGGTAACAATATTTGTAGGTACAAAATAAATCATTTCTTGAAAATTGTTATCAACAATAAACTTAGATAAGAATGATGACTATATAATTTTTGCAACGAAAATCGGACACGAACTTCTGCAATCATCTGATATAATCACAATTCGATTGTGTTTGGTTTCGTTTCAACCTGAAAAACCTAATCAATTCATTGGAGTAAAGGTTACCTAGTGAAACAACTAAAAGTAATAAAGTTTCATTAAAAAAGTAACACTATACGTAGAGACGACAGTGACACTACACGAGGGAAGACTGTGTTAACACTTCTACGTTAGTAGCGACGATCACCGAGACATCAGCGCCGTGATACCGATTGATCGAGCAATCCAGACGATCGTTCGCGGACTTGTGTTTCTTCTGATCATTGCCAGAATCGATTTTCGTTCAACGAAAAGCGGAATGAGGGTCCAGCAATGTTTCCAAGGATCGTCGGTGTGTCGGCGAGTCTCGAAAGAGGGCCGAACAAAAACGAAAATATCGATTCCGAAGACCACTTATCGTGCCAATACGAAAGTTGCCATTTCAGATGTGCCAATTAAACGATATCGAGTTTAGAAACGTAAGAGCGCGCGACCGGAAGCGAACGACGGTGGCCGAAGGACCGAACGATGCGTTTTAGGGTCTTTACGGGGTCGCTTCAATGTATTAACCTTGAAGCGAGAGTTTCGACAAATGGATCGGACGAGAATAATTAATAATAATTCGTCTGGGCCGAAACGCGTGCCGCATGTAACGCTTTACGAACCGACGCGACCAGATAAAAGGAGCGACGCGAAAGTAGAGCGGAGACATGTGTAAAAATTGCGTCGAAGTACAATACCAGGTGAACCTGAGACATATCTAACTTTGTAATTAAATCTTAGGCGTATGTAAATGTAAGATTAAGAAACCTGATCAAACGTCTCGCGTTCCGGGGATATTATGTACAGAGTATTTGAATCTTTCTTGTGATATAATCGTACATATTACTAAGGTATAAAAACCGATAACAAGGCAAAACAAAAAAAAATTACTATTATCATTCCATGTTTTTTCATAGAGGTGAGGTATTAGCGTGGTCGTGACGAGCGCCGAATACCGCTCCGTTTTAATTAGACGTATTAATGTACATTCCAAAAACAAGTTCAAAGCCGCCAGTCAGACATTCATTCCGTCGACAGATTTTCATTGTATACCGACATTTCAACGGTTTCATTCTTGCTCTCTCTCTCTCTTTGATTTTTCTTCCCCGCGATTCAATCGCGCCGTTCGAAGATTATCTACGAGGAAAACTACACAGGAAATACAGTATAAACGATACAGAGATGATTATCACCAAGTTTCAGACCTACCTTTTTCTTCGGATCAGTTTAGGAGAGGAAGAACAGAAACTCTTCTTACAACGTTGATTTTCACTCACGACTACTTAGGCGAACTCGTTAGTACTAAGGTTCCGTAAATTAATACTTATTTATAATCCTTAGAGCGGCCGTAGAAAGACGTTTTTCTACCAGAATTTCTGTGCCAACTGCAAAGAATGTTGTAGACAATTTGTTTTGTTCCACGTTGAAGCATCATTCTAATCTTGTAAGATACTCAGATATATCTTTATTAAATATATTTGAATTTCGTAGTATATTATATTCTGATATTGATTATACATTTCATTTTTGTATATTGGTGTGTGATAAATAAATAAGAATATTGTTTCTAAGTAATTTACATATACTTGTGCTCGGGGCGTGGCCTCAAAGATGAACGTCAATCGAGATTCCAATCCTAACACTATTCAAACCAGAATCCTACCGATCTCATTACACAACAAGATATATTAAAAAAATAATACAGTAAATGAATAATATGAACTTCAATTACTCAAGATTCGAATATTCTACGAGAACGAGTTAAATATTTTTTAAACTAAATGGTGTTCGAGCGAGCGGTGTGAACGACGAGGTAGTATAACCAGGCTATAACCAGACATCTACTGTAAGGAAAATATAGCGATAACTGACTCAGTTGAATTATAATAAAATCTTCGTTGCAGTCTATTTGCTTTTTACCATACAATATGCAAATACATTTTTAATAACTAGATGACGTGACATATATATATCTTAATTTTCTAAAAATAGAGAACAGATATGTAAAAAGATATAAAACATCGGGGTAAAAGTACGATATTTCAGAAAGTAATAATTGGACATACTGTTCTTTTTCATGTTTCATTTATTTATTTTCTTTCTTCAACAATAGATCTTGATAGACATATACACGTATATAACAATACGTACACATTCGATGAGATTCTATGATATTTTTAATGAAAAATGCTGGAAGTGAAAAAGGAATACTTTTTCTGAAGCAAAGGAATCAGGCTAACTCACTAAGTGTAGAAATGTAATGCATTTAGGGGTAAATTGAGGTGGATCGACGAAGTTTTGAGTGAGTCAGAGCGGATTATAGTGAGTTAGAGAAAATTGAAGCGAGTTGAAGCGGACGAACCACATCAAAATGTGTTGAAGCAAATAAAGATCATCTGAAGTGATTAAAGTCCCAGATGAACCTCCGGATATCATTGAAAAACTTGGTTTTCTCATCAACAACAATATAGATACCCTGCAATTTCTGATCGTGTAAATATTAAGTGAACTCAAAATTTACCTAAGTTCTAAAAACAAGAAAAGCAAAATGGAAAAGTATTCACGCATGCAGAAAAATATTTTTTTTTAGCAAGCCTTAAAAAGCTTCAGAGTATTCCCCATTTTTAATAGCGTTAATTATGTATACCTCGAAATTGTTTGTAAGCACTGTCGATAGACAAAGATTGCAAGCTTATTAGCCAACGCTATGTACAATGCTGAAATTCACTATATCATACCTAAAATAATTCTATAAATAATAACGTCACTTAAAAATTCTTATTTTACACAAAAATAAGTAGAATCACAGCCAGAGAGAGAGAGAGCGAGAGTAAAATGAAAGGGAGTTCTAAATATAACTTATTGGCTGTTTTTGATAGTGAAGTAACAGTGGAATTAATAAAATAATGACAAACTACTGATGAATTTCCAACACAGGATTAAAAAAACTGTTTCAATGATACATTGTTAGAAGGACATTGAAGAAAGTTATAAATGTGAAAATTGATTAGTATAACATACTCACGAGGTCCTAAGGTGCTTCAATCTTCACTGACAGGGAAACAGAAGATTAAAATATTTCAATCCACGAAAATGCGTTCCCACGCGATTTTCCTTAAGCTTCTACACACCTAAGAAGGATACACGAAAAAACATGTTAGAAGTAACTGCCTTTCTTGCGTCCAGTAAAACTTCAATAAAAATTAAAATTAATATATAATCACAAACTAAAGTCGTCGAGAATCGAAACAATTGAACCATATCAGCGATCAAAATGGTGGTTTTACATTTTATCTCGCTATTAACTGACGCTTGAATTAGAAAAAGAAAATTATGAACATTTAGTTCTCGGTCGCGGTTAAGCTGATAAATTTATAAATCGTTAACAATACCTTGAAGTCATAAAATCGTGAAAAATATTAATGTCGCTGGTTCTATCCAGGTATATTTATTTATATTTTTCCAGATTATAATGGTGTCGATTAATCAGGATTATTAATTAAAAAGTTTTTGTTCAAACGATGCTTACAATAGAGCCATTAGCATTATCCTTTTCATTTATTTCAATTTACGAGAATTACATGTGTAAGAAAAAAGAAAAGAACAGATAGTTACTTTAAAATCGAGAAAAATATTTACGCATAAATTATTTTTACGATCTTCTTTTTTGTATACTCATATTGAATGGTTACAGATTAAGATTACATATTTTATAGTGTCGTAAGAACTATACCTTCGAGACAAACTACACAAATCGTAGCTCTTCGTATTTTTGCGCATGTTATTGCACGCACGTGTTCATGTGAACATTTATTTAATGTCTGTTTTTTTTGTTTAAACGTCTCTAAGTCGCTTTAATTACGTTTGTTTTTTTTCCTTTGCCACGTAATCATAATACACATTAAGATCATACGAGTTACGATACAATTTGCATAGCCATATGCAACGTGGTTTTTTAATATTAATTTATCTGTTCACTTGCCACTGGATATCATTTACAATATTTTACTTTCTTCCATTTTAGACACGTATTGCTAGACACTCATCATAATCATTAAAACACAAACGACTGTCCGAGCTATGTACTTCTCGTACAGAAATTAATGTCTGTGGTTATATTTGATCAATAAAAACGTAAATTTTCACAGGGCGGTTATCCAAAATATTCGTTTATCTTTAAAATATTTACAGAAAAACTGTGAATGATGTCTGTTTGTTCGTGGGGCCTAGGACACGTTGCCAATCGAAATGAAGAAAGCATATTACATCTACTACAAGAGAATTGAGAAATCGTATTCATTCAGTGAAATGAATGAAAATAAATCCGACACAGCTCCGACTTTCTTTTGTTTAAGGGCTGCGTTGCGACACAGGTGTGTATTCGACAATTTTACTTGGTTTCTTTCCATTTTGATCCTCTTGGTCTTCTATCCTTCCGCTTACTGACGTGTACATTTTTTTCAGGACGGGATTGCAAGGAGCGGGTCACTTTCTTCTAATACATTGTATAATGTTTGTTTGTTTTCATTTTTTTCCTTCCTCAGAGAGAATCAGAAGAACGAGATCAATCAACGCAACGACATAAATTCAGATTCTGGTCTGGGGTCGAATGAGCACGTGTGATCGTACGCGGGACAAAAATGGCACTAAACGCGCCGTGACATTTTTCATTACAATTTTCATTGTATTACGTGTGTTCCGGGGCTTTATCCAATGGCCACAATAAATTCATCTGAAAAGCATGTCGGCTTCGTTACACACAACTGGGAGTTTATAGAACAGAAAGAACAGAATATAAATATAGTATGCGAGACAGATGTGTCGAATCGGAATGTATCGCGCGTTGAAAAACGATTGTGTTCGTCGCAGAGCAGAATCAATGCTGGTAACGCGGAACACTTTCACGTCAGAATCTTGCCAATAAAACGACAAAAATGTAATTGTATTTACATTTTATGTAATTTAATACATTTACATTGTATGTAATTGTATTAACAGTCAAGTGCGAAAGAATTCAACTGTTTCGACATTCTAGTCAAAATACTGAAAGATATGCAAGTCGATACACCTAAGAAAAGCTATAAAAATAACTTTTTACCACCGTAAAATAAACATTTTACATCATCACTGTCATCCTTTCAATATAATAAACAATAATTGCTCGCGTGTATACCATTCAATAGTCGCCAACAAGTTATTACGATTATAAAAATGTTAGGACATTCCGTGCTACCCACATTTACTTTACATGGCACCGGGTAAATTAAGTAAGAAATATTTAGTGTTAGAAAATCATATCAATCAACACTTTAAAATTAACTAAAAATTCTAGGATTTCAGCACGATGTTCAATCAAACGTTGTCTGCTCGATTTAGTTATTCCTGCAACATCCGAATCGTTTTTGGACGCGGCAATTGCCGAAAAGAACGTAGAAAGAATCGAACGACATCAAGAGAACGATCAAATTTAGCAATGAAGAATGGTCGAATTTGATACTGTTACTTATTTGACTGGTCGCAATACGATGAAACGTTGTAATAATTGCCTGCGTGACGTTTACCGTGTGTGTAAGTTCTCTTCCGTGCCTCCGTTCGTTTAAAAACGGTCTCGGTCGTTTAAAGGTTTTGGCATCGCAGGCCCCATAGGTCGTCGTGCGTTAGGAAGATTACACGTCAACGGTTTAGGGCTATGAAATAATAAAGTCAGAAAAAAAAGAGATTCTTCCTCTCGTTAGGCGTCGCGAATAATCGTAGAAAGAACAGGGAAGAGAAAACATAAATGAGATAGATAGAAAAAAGAGATTGAGAGTGAGATAGCGATAGAGTCAAGACTAATCGAAAAGGAAAGATCAAGAGAAAATTTATAGGATGATTGTTTGTGGATTTTTACTTGGAAGGTCGTGTGTACGGAGCGTTGCGGTAGCGCGAGCTTGAGCCCGATGTCGTTGTCGTCTTGTACGATTTCCATGCGCGGCTCGATGATTCCTCTGCGAATGTCATTCAGTGATTTATTTGCATTACTTATAACCATCTTATAACACACTACGCGAAGCAGGTGTTAACATCGAGTATCCGGCTTTTCTCCCCTCCCCCCTTTCCTTTTAACTGTATTTAAGTCAATGTCCATAGAAACCGGCTGATGGATTACTGAGTTAACACTTCGAACTGTTATGCGAAGCCATTCGTGACTATTTTAGCGTTCGATATTACGGACAAGCTGCTTGAGATGCTATGTTCAACGCAGGAAACGAAATCGTGGCGTACGGGTCCCCAAACACCAACATTTTAATATTCACAACATAAAACGGCTTTTAATTTGTTCAACGTTCTATTTCGCACCACTTCAACTAGTTGAAATTAAATAAAAAAAACGATTTACATTAAAACAGCTTCTAATTTGTTAGCAATCTAGACGATTTCAATTTCTAGTCACGATATGAAAAGCAGTAAATGATTGTTACGGATTACTATGGAATAGTAATTTATTCCAACACAGTTTTGAGACCCGCACGCCTCTCGAAAACATTCTAATCGTTTTAAGTAGCCAATACACAGTTTCCTAACTATTTGGTCATTCATTTTAAAGTGTCCGTTATTTTGAGAAATGTGAAGCATTTATGCATGTTTAAGGATCATCAGCAGTCCCACTATTTATTTTAATTTAGCAAGATTTAACCATGAACATCAAATATTGTTGGAAACGTTTCGGAAACTTTAAAGAGATAGTTATTGGAGCTGCGTCTTATTAAAACATTTTCTGATGCATTTAAATTATCACTTTAGAACTTTAAATATTAGTACGTTGTTAAACAGCTCGTGCTCCAGTAATTTTTTTGTTTATACGTATATTAGATGATCGTGTTTCAAAGAGTTTAATTATGTTTTATATAGAACAACAATTCCATAGATGTGTGTGAAATTATTAAGAGATTTAAGGTCGATAGAATTGGGAATGTGTCGCATGTATTATGTTAATAGTGTACGTCGTGTGTATCTCTATTTAGAAATTCACGATTCTACGCATTCAGATCAGTTCGTACTCTACTTATTCAGTTAGAAATGTTTGTCGGGAGAATGTACTATTATGAGAATAAATAGGAACACATTACCTGGATACTCTGATGTTTCATAGTACTCGTGGGATGAGTGCGGAGCGGAGTCGTCATCGTAGTCGTATGTTGTGTACCTAAAAAAAAATACATATATTATATCTAAATGGTTTATACAAATACACGACGCACTAGAACGTTATATTAAAACTATAAGACTTCCTTTCGCAATGCAACGCAATTATTAAAACGAAAGTAGAATGTCAAAAAAAACACTTATATAAATATAAAACATAAATATAAAACTAATAATAGAAAACACGTCATTTTTATCACCAAAAATTCGAATTCAAGGATTCTTGTCACCCTCTGAAAATTAGCACTACAAAAACTATTCCAAAGCTTGTTACAGATAAAAATATATTTGCAAATTGCAGATGTTAAAAGATATTGTCCACGAAGCTATAGCTTATGGAGTTGATAGATAAAGATAAAAATGCTTGTTATGCTTACCCTGATGTCCCTGAACTATAATGCCGGTCTCCATATCGACTACTGCTGCTTGTTGAACCATGGTAATCATAATCATGATGCGACCCGACACGATTGCTCGGTGGCGGTGTAGCTGTCTCATAGCTGCGAATAGAAATCCCCAAATATTTAACGGAACTCACCAAACGATGAATCGTGCTACTAGAAGCGTGGATATACTTACCCGTAACTCTGATCCATAGCGACTCTCGCGCGATCCAAAATAGAAAACACTTTACTCTTCGCCGATACTGGTCGAGACAGTGGTCCTCGACTCGACGGCGGCGGAAGTATTGCAGCTAAACGTTTTGACAAAATTTTAATAGCATTCTGATCATGTATCAACCCTTTGCAATAAAAACGTCAACTATATGCACATCCCTCCCAACTATTCCGACTTTTAATTGCACTGGTGGGCTTCTACTCATTTAGCTCTGATCAATCCATCTATAGATGACTTAACATTTTATAGACATTCCCAGTCTCTGCAATTAAGTATAGCAAGGACATTACCGATGGCTAGACTACGGATGTTTATGTAATTTGCCACTGTTCTAGAGGAATTCTAAGAAGGGGGAACCAAATAAAATATTATTTTCAGTGGTAGTAGCCTTCGCAGATCTGAAATAAGTGAAAATCGTACTAAACTCCGTTGAATGTTATAATCTATCATTTCTTCAAAATTTTCAGAAGCCATAAGTCCATAAACATTCGCAGTGACCAGGGATACTAGTGTTGTAATTATCAAGTAATGTTAAAATGTTTCTAGACCACAAAGGGTTGGCTCTAGTGGTAAATAAATTGTTTTCCACTCACTTCTCGATGATCGTGGTAATGTAGGCCTAGCAGTGGGTCTCAATATACCTCCTCCAGCTGGAACTCCCCTCACGGACGGCCTTCTGTCGTCGGTGTTTATTGGGTCGTCAGCCATGTTCATTTCCATTTCTCGCATTTGCTCCTGACGTATGTTGTCGTTATTGTCGGGGATCAGATATTTCCGAACCTCGGCTAATGCGAACGCAATGCGAGCATAAGCTTCTGCTGGCGGAGCCAGAGCAGTTATTTCAACGTGTAGGTCGTCCGACAGATGTGCGTATTTTGGGTCGAGGGACATTCGGCACTCAGCTTCCTAACAATGGACATATTCATTAGAATTTATTAATCGAGAGAAACTACAATTGTTCTAAAAGTTTGTCTTTTACAGACAATACTCAATATGTACATTAAATTCATTTCAATATACCTTTTGACGATCCTTCATCGATCCTCTTCCTAGTACTGCCATTTTACACATAGTCTCCTCTTGCAAGCGTTTCATAGAATTGCCTTTGGGACCCAATAATTTTCCAACGAAATTGAACTACAAGTAATACCACTGCATAAATATTTCATATCATTTTTGAGTAATGTACAAAATGGTTATTGGAAAGCATAACTACCTTAGGGTGTTCTCGAACGGGTACTAATACTTTCACAGAAACACGAATTTGTTTTTCACGATAAATGTCCACGTATTTTGGATCCCTTATCGGCTTTCCCATAGCTTGGGTCTTCTGTATCTCTGTTGTACATAACAATTAGTTTAAATTGCTAGACTGCAGGAACATTATTGCAGGTTGAAATGATTAGTGTTGTTTAATAAATGTATCCGAACAACAAGCCGACTGTTTTTCATTTGTACAGTCGATGAAATAGATTTGTACAAAATATTATCTCTTTTCTTTAATTTCTTATTACAACATTAGGTACAAACAAAAACAAAGTATACAGAGCACACAAGTAACCTCTACAAACTAAAGACAATGTTTAGTAAAGTAAAGGCATGTTTTTCCTTAAACGTCAAGGTTCCAGTTTTTTAAGAACGAAAGTATATGGGGACAGGCTTCGACATTGGGCCTAGGCAGAAACATAGAAAAATCCAGAGGCGCATAGTTGAAATCTTAATTTATAAAGATTGTTCAACAGTAATGATTACTACGTTTTATTTCTCGCAGCTCTATAACCTTGAATATCAATCTTAGAGCAGAGTATACATGAACTTTCGTGAATTACTTCTAAGAGATCAAAGTGTTGTTGAAAATTAATAACTGAAAGGTATCGTGAGGAATGTCAACATAAACAGAGTAAACGACGAGGCACCGTACAAAGTCGACGTAAAGTATAAAAGTAGTATTTACCTTGATCGATTAATCGGGTCGCGTTTGGCCATTTTTGCGAATCCAATTCAACTTTTTCCTGCAAAAGTTCACGGACATATTCCCCGACTTTATCAACTTGATGCTCCTTTTCCTCGCGTTCATTGTCCGACGAACCTCGTGTTTTATTGTCGGATTTATCTTCTCGCTGATATTTATACTCGCCGTTACTCGGTTTATCACTCATGGTGAACACTGTATTATTATCTACTTTGCGAGATGTATAAGAGGGAAAGTATAATCTTGTTAATCAGAAAATCAAATGAACTTGATTACACTCGTTCAACGCGTCTTTACGATAAAGTAGTAATGGCTGACTGTT
The DNA here is from genome assembly GCA_028455615.1 of Lasioglossum zephyrum. Lineage (NCBI taxonomy): Eukaryota > Metazoa > Arthropoda > Insecta > Hymenoptera > Halictidae > Lasioglossum > Lasioglossum zephyrum. The sequence continues at coordinate 3,517,261 of CM052323.1, read as the reverse complement.
CTATCGCCAACTAAGCTTAAGGCGCACATTCACGTATCATCGTAACATGTGGTCACCACCTAAATAAATGGTAACATCGTATGTGAACCTCCGAGTCAAATATATTTTGCTCTGATACTATATAGATCTATGGAAATTAAAAATAAATTTAATCAATACATAATTTTATATCCATGCTTTCTGCTTATCTGTTTCTCAGGCAGAGAGTAAATGAGAGTGCTCACGCCCGGGCTTTGGTCGTGCCACTATTGGCTGCACACCAACTGACACCAACTCGCAGTCCGGACAAGAACCTACATCACTCGCACTCCAGACAAGAACCTACATCGACTCTCAGCAGTGACTCTCAGCACCGACGAGATACTGTTAAAGACTAAGACTGCCAGCGCCCGTGCTATTCCGCGGCAGGGTAAGTGGACGCAATGGGCGGGGTGGTAACGGTGGAAATTACAGTGATCTGAAATACCACATCGCTAAAAGTTGCTCCACCGACGAGAATAGTATCAAAATAGTGGCAAAACATCGTCTGAAATATTGCGGAGAATGTAATATTTAATAATAATCTCCTCAGTGGTCTTTTGCACCGACGATATGCCGTCGGAGGCATTCTGTTTTTTTGGCTGAAGCCAGAATATATCCTAGAGGGCGTAAGAGAACACCGAAATTTTCGCGGAACACGTAGCCAGTAAGGCATCTCGTCGGAGACTCCGATTGGAGGAATATCAATTATCAACAAGATGTGAATATTTTTCGAACAGGAACTTGTGAAAGTTCCAATATGAACACTTGGAAAATCAGAAATTAAAATTGGAATATTCACTGACTGAAGAAGTACTTCGAAACAGCATACTGGACGTGGGTCAAGGGTAAACAAACATGCTGAACATACTCAATTTAATGAAATATATTTCTATATTTTGGAAACTTCAAATTCAATCAAAAATTGTATTCGTGCAGCTATTAGCTCGACATTATCCATTATTCGTAAGATACTGTAAGTTCTTACGAATAGAGGATAATGCCGATTGCCCAGGTCTCACCACGAGGAGGTTGCTGCACAAGAGACCCGGAAAGGGAGTCAGAAGGAATGCGATATTCCTTCTGGCTCCCTTCCTTACAACGCCGGATTTATAATAACTTACGCAAATACGTCGAGCAATTATCGCGGAGCAAAAGGGTTGTGAATCGGGGAAGAAGTCCCCGATTCACACGGGGGCCAAAAAGCGAATCAGGCAGAAGGCTCTGATTCTTTTAAAAAGAGGGAAAAATAAAAGCAAACCAGAGCAGAAGGCTCTGGTTTGTGGGTGACGCGAGCAATGGTCGAGAGGAGGTCCGACACCGATACCAGCTCAATAACCACCTGCCGCCAGAGACGGACATGGGTGGAAAAATTTTACGGATGAGTGGTAAAGAGCGAACACAACGCGTCTCGACCCCCCCCCCCCATTAATATTAAACTACCGCGAACTCCCATATCAATATATCTGGTACATACTACGTGCGAGCAAAGGTGTCCGACACAGTAGAAGATTGTGTCGGAGTAAAAAAAAAACGAACAAAGTGAATTTACGGCGATAATTACTCGACGTGTTTACAACGAAGATATATAATCGTAATATCTATCGCACAAAATAAACTCTTATTAACTAACGCAACTTAATTATACTCTGATGTATTCTTTGGTGGTGTCCTCTTCTTTGCATGTCCCCTTCGTCGTCGATGAAAGACCCCTGGCTATTGTATCCTAACTGAAACAGACTAATTATAATTAGATACAACATAAACCCCGCACTCGAATGCAAATGCACAAGATTCCAAATACAAGATAGACTGAGAAAGCAGCTCACGAGAGCAAGTTAGAAAAAAGCTCGCGAGAGCAACGCAGAAAACCAGCTCACGAGAGCCAAACTAACCCCGCACACGAGTGCGGCCTTACCGAGCTATAGGCGATTCGGGTAGCCCCAGGGACGCGACTCCCCGTACTCACTCACAGCCTCACCCGTGAGTGAGCCCCTGAGGGTACTCCGATCGGAGGAATACCAATTTTCAACAAGATGTAATGAAAAGGTGTAATGTAATAATTCTCATTTATGAAATACTTTGAAAGTACAAATGAGGTATCTCGTAAAATTTAAAGTCAGAATCGGTAATTTTTCTAAAACTATGCTTCGATACTTGATTAATATTTCTAGAAATCTTTTGTCCTTGAGTTTTGCTTTTAATATTGTAAACTTTAAATAACCAACACTAAAACATTGTCTGAAATATCTGCTTATCTGGTTAACTTGATACTAACAGTCTCTCGTTGGTGTCAAGATGGCTGCGTGACAATTTGCCTTCTCACCGACGAGAATCTCCTCAGTGGCCTTCTGTACCGACGAGATAACGTCGATGGCTTTCTGTTTTTTACTCCAGTCAGAAATACATTATAGAGGGCGTAAGAAAACACCGAATTATTCGAGTGACACGATCTCCCACAAGGCTGGCAGTCTATGTCCTGGTCTTCCTGGTTCCAAAGTCTGATCGCTCCTGCAGGAACCCTCTGCCCGACTGACTGATTGACTGAATGTGCGCAGTGATGCAAAACTCTCCTCATCCCATCTAATTTTTTCGATTGATTTCGATCGTTGTAATTGTAGTTATTGATACATTTATTATTCCTGGCTGTTTAATGTGGATAACAATTTCATTTGTCATGAATGTCGACAAGCACGCCCTTGACCACCTTGACATCTAGTTTTTTAAAATATTAGCGCCATTTCGCCCCATCTCGTTCCAATGCTTAGAAGTGTCACTTTGAATTTCGACCAATCATAGGCCACTGCATTGGCGCTACTGTCACTTCAACTCGAACTTCGTGGATGAAACATCACGCTTCTCGAGCTTATTAAAATTGTTTAATATCTACGTGTTCCAAATTATTGCGTATTGTTTAAACGTATAACTAAAGTGACATTGAAGCAAGGGGAACATGATGCATCAGTTGTCCCGTGAAATCTGCTATTAATTCGAGAGATGAGTGGGTTTGAAAATTTGCTCGTTGTAGTTTTAATTTTCTCCAATACTTGGTTCGATAGAATTCATTCCATACGTTATTCACAATTAATAAGATGAGACTAATTATTGGGTGTATTATATTAATTTTTTCCTATTTTTTCAGGAGTCCATTTGCATCATTTATCAAGGAACACGCGAACATTATGCAACAAGAAAAACCAATATTATCTTGTAAGTATATGTAATTATGGGGTTGTGAATAAATCTTCTAACCAAAAGAAATAACAAATATCGTTTTTTTTAATATAATTTCTTCGAACGAATTTTCATCATCAGTTTGCAAATAACACAAATGATCTTATCAAATAAATATCACATTTTGAAGTGGACAAAAATTGTTAGATATACAACAAATGTTTTCAATTGTTCAATTGTTTGCAGGTCAACATATTTCCAAAATAAGCCAGCAGAGATTTACTGCGAATGAAGTCCACTGCCGACATCATCACTCACCGACCAGTGAGTCATCAAACTCCACGATTTATTATTTATCATTTCAAGTATATGTTATTATCCAGTTTAGACACTTGCTCGTGTTATTATCTAATTTCCTTGCTCTCATGTTTTATTAAATCTAGGTAGGCAAGTATTATAAAACGCACACAATTGCACACGCACAGACCCAATTTATTTTCTACTAACTGCAATGTACCATTCATGAAACATTTTTACAAGAGAAACAAGACCCTTTGCACATTCTTTGAAGGCAGTAGATTTCGAGTATCTTATAAAATGAAGAAACTTGATACTCACCGCAGTAAAACGGTAACGTACGACGTGTGTTAATGTCGCAACAAATACTGTTACTCCAAAGTTCATGCATTACGTCTATTTGTAACTTGCGACCATGGCGAAATTTATTTCTCAGTTTAAATATTACCTTCTTGCAAAGAACGAAGAATGATCAAACAGATTGAAACCGTTTAATGGAACTGGATAGATTTCGCGCCGCACAATATCAGCATCTGAGGCTAACGCAATCAGCGTACTCTGATGAGTTCGTTCGAGAGAGCTGTTCCTTTTAATGCTGGAACTTGGATTGCAAGAAAACTAGAAACGAGACAGCAAATAGAAACAGCAAGCAACACTATTTCGAAACCACTACTTTACCCAGGCTCTTCTCAGAGATAAAAAGAGTTGCGGTTTTTGCAGCAGTCCTGAAGAGCTAGTCTAGCATTCAAGTACAGGAACTGCGTCAAAGGTGGAGCCAAAAGCAACGATGAACGATTAAATTCGTCTCGACGAGCGAGTACGCGTTCCCAACCGATCCTGTCTCGAGGAGGAAAGTTAAGCTTCAAGAAGGAAACTTGGCGACCGCATCTCGATGATCTGCAGGATGAACGAGCGAGCACTTCGCCAGGGAACTGTGCCGCCGGATTACCATTTTTGCAAGAGACAATTAGTCGCGTTGCAAAGGATAAAGGACGGCCTTAAAAACCCCCACCGATTAATATACATGCGCATAATCTGCTCGGTTCGCATGATATTGGGCTAAATTAAAATCGAACCGTCCGTGCAATCTGACCGCGATTCCTCGGAGTAGATCTGAAACTCAATCCGAACGCGCCGAGGAAACTCGGTTGCGTTTCGACGACTTTGGGAAACACGAAAACGCTTTCGGGGAGCTAGCTTATAGAATCTACACTGCCGCAGAACAATTAACTTGCATGGAGTTAATTAGCAGGGCTCCCGTGATTGCTTTGACAACTCCAAAAGAAATGATTAATAAATTTTCTTTAAAGGCTGTTAAAGAACTAAATTTTCTTCTAACGAGAAGAAAATTGTTAAAGAATAAACGACAAGGTTGCAGAAACGATGAAACAATTTCTAACGCACCAAGGTTCTGAAGACTGATTTAATCCAGCCTTGTACGACCTCTGGGATCTCATTAATTTTTACGTTCATCTTTTTCCGAGTTCTTTCGCAAAGCTCGGTCCGTTCAGAAAATGTCAACGTTTGCATATTTATCTTATTCAAGCTTCGGTGCTCCGTGAAAGATTTTCATTAAGTAAACGAAACTGCGGTTGTACGAATCGCTTCTACGCGAAGTTTGTGTAGATTCGTAGACAAATAAACGAACGTTTTAGGTCAAGTGGTTGGAAACAAGAGAACAGACGCTGAGGGTGTCGAGGGTTCTCTTTATCATCAAAAATAGATCTATTCTACGAAAGAATTTCAATGTGACGAGGAAACAATCGAAAGCGTGTACTTCGTTAGAACATTCAAAATGTTATTCAAATAATTGTACTATTAGGAGAAGATGTGAAAGAATTCTTGAAGATGAACATTTGCAAGAAAAATCTGAAGAGCAGTTTTGTCGAACGGCAAAGGAGAAGTTATCCTCTATTAGGGGATCGTGGCTTGGCATCTGGATCAGAACTTAGCGTAGAATCGACGTTTGCATCGATCCGCCATTATTTTCCTGAATGTTACCACGATCTTTCGAAGTTACCGCATTCCGAGAAGCGATCTCTATTTTTATCCGTCGATCCGATGACGCTAAAGGGCTTAACGAACCAACGTGCAAGAATAAGCTTCATTAGGAGCCTCGTCGTCTATCGGAGAGACGATTGAAGGAGTTCGAGATGGGAATGGGAAATTTCAATATCTCGATTCGCAGGGCGATTCGGTGCGCCCGGCTGGAGAATTTATAACTGTTAACCAGCAGGATTGCGGAGGGATGAATTATTATCTCCTGCGGGCCGAATGGATCATGCAATGAACTAGCCAGATGAATTTCTAAACAATTGCGTGCTCGAGAGACTTTGGCCGAGACACTCGAGGATCTTGCTCCACCGCAAATCAGTTCATCCTCTCTATGATAATTCACCGTTACTGTACATAATTAACCATCGGTTTGCGGGACTTCTTCACAATAACACATGCCCATTCGCTTTCTACAATCACTGTAATTGTATCAAATATAACTAAACAGCTTTAGATTACATCTACTCATTATTGTCATAAATGCATAAAATCCACTGTCTAAATACAACTCAGCAGCGAAATTTCGAAGTTTAAAGCTTAGAAACTCCGTTTCTTTGAATCTTCTAATAATTCACTACGGAACTTGAGAATCGAAGTTACGAAGCTTCGAACTTTGATCAGCTTCGAGGTTTCGGAAATAGAAACTTCGAATATCGAATAGTTTCTGGTTTTTACATTCGTGTAGAAGATTGTTTGAAATGTTAACATATTTTATTAGATTAACAAGTTACATTCGTCGTAACGTTACGATAGGGAGACCAGTGTCAAACATCCACAAGTAACAAAAGAGGATCGGGATCACCTTTTACCGCATTCGAACTAAATAGAGATATAAACTCGACCATTGTCCACTCTGTCGTATTGGCGTTGCATCAAAGACAGCAAGGTACTCGGCACTTTGATCATGGTAGACATTGGCTTCACGAAAGCACAATTATCCTTTCCCCGAGCAATACCGAACACTCTTGCTCGTCAAAACAAGTCCCACGCGTACGTCGTTTACGTATCTACGCCTAATTAATTCACCTGGACATTAGTTATCAGGAGGACCCGCCTAGTCCATCGCGAATTGTCCTTGAGCACGCACCGTACATCCACAGCTAAATAACAACAGAATTAAGTAAGGAAGCTCGACGAAATTTGGTACTACTTGATTATTTTTGATAATCATTTCTTTCCTTCCGAGCAGGAAGAAAGTATAATTTAAACTAGATTTACTAAAACGGAATCTTGTACGTCCACAGTATCCAAACATTATACAAGGTGGTCCAACATGACCTTGAAAACTGCGGAAACAAAGACCTTGAGGAAAAATTAACATTACCTTGAAAATTACATTGCATTAGAAATATTTGTTATGTCATCGTTACTATGTGGATCCTTATGAAAAATGAAAATATTTTGCAACGATTTTAGGCAGCTGGAGTTAAGTTTTACATTGAAAATATCATAACTAGACAGCGGATTTTTATGCAAAATAAAAATTTCATACCTGATTTACGACAAACTGGAGTGAAATGGAAATTTATTTTCATTCCTAATATGTCTAATAGGTTGAAAATAATGTGACAGTATTTTTAAATTTTTCTAATGGCGTTACTGTTTTTAGTTATACCTGCTCATAACGATGCTCTTGGACTTTCTAAGCTGTCACTGTTTTGTATGTCAACCAGCTCTTTATAAATGCATAAAGATCCGCAGTTTCGTCTCCATAAATAAAGGAGACATTTAAGTGGCTACATTTAGCTGGACCACCCTGTATACAGTCAATGCGTCAACACACGTAAAATCATCGTGAAACGGTGATCGGAGCGAGCCAGAAGTTGAGCAAGTGCCGGGGAGAACATCCGAAAACTGGTATTCGTGAGGCTTGCAGGATCCGGCGCGAGAGAAAGCAAGGAAGAGAGAAAGAGTGAGAGAGTAAGCGAGAGAAAGGGTGGGAGGGACGCTGAGCGTCTCGACGCCTCGGTCCGCTCAGTCACCGCCCAGACCGCGCCGCGAGCGAGCGATTCCTCCGCCGGAGTTGTCGTCTCGTCCTTCGGCTGGTCCTTGTGTCTGATGTGTTAAACGTGGTGGTCTCCCCTCGATGATGATGCGTCTCAACATCTGGTGAACCCCCTAATCAACCCTTTATCAATTAATCTGACCCCTGGTGAACGGTTCTCCGCGCACGTGTGTACGTGGTACTCGCGGAAAAAAGGATCTCGATCTCTAGCGTAGAGGAACGCTCTGAGAACGTGTCTCCCTCCCCCTTTTCTGTGTCACCTGAACCCTTTCTGTTGTGTTACCTGAATCCCCCACCCCTCTGACAGCACAGGTGTGAAAGTCGCGGCCACGTGAGTCAGTGATAGAAGTGGTGCCGCGGAACTGGAGTCCGCCGGAACGTATCCTGCGGAAGTCCGGTTCCTCTGGAGACTTTCAGAAGACGGTCAAGATTCATCGCCGCCCAGAGATGCCGGAAAGTCAAGGTCGTTTTATTTACTCCGTCTACGAGCACCCACACGCGTTGCGTCACCACAGCGAAATTTTCCGGACCTAAGAGGAGACGCGGTGCTACTCGAGACACGGCTCTCCTCCGTGCTGGATCGTTGATCGAATATTCATGCTCGCTGCTGGGTTTTCCAGATCGTTCTAGTGTTCCAAAGTTCATTTTTCTTGTTAAAAATGTTGTGCGGGGAAGTCGATGTTGGGGATCGTTGCTCGAATATTTCTGCGATTCTCAGGAAGAACGCCGTTCGTCACATACTTTCACTTTCGAGACATTGCCGTTTAAAGTTTTTCATCACTGATGCTTTGATATAGGATGAGTGGCATTATATTTTTCAGCTATTCGAATTTGTTTTCACGACTTTTTGGTAAATACGTCGATACTATAGTACAAAGCTCGATTAATGGGTAAATTGAAATTTTTTGAAATTGCGACGTGAGGGGCGTTTGTCGTAAGTCAGACCTAGAGATTTTAGCAATTTGGTCGTAGTGTATCGAAGTTCTACTTTGTTGTTCTAAAGTGATGTGACGAAGTAATTACATGTAACGTGCTACAAATCGCAATAGAATTTAGTGTGCTCCATTCGAAATTTGATGAAACGTTACTAGAACGATGTCTAATTGGTCAGAGCAGTTTTCAGGATAGAGACCTTCAAAATTTCCGAACAAGCATTTCGCATTGTTCTCGAAGTAACGTTCGCAAAAGTTTTCTCCCGTGGACCATCGGTTAGCATCGTCGAAGCCTCCAGGGTCGCGTAAGTTTCGCAACGAAGATTCTCCCTGTCGTTTGATTCGCTTTGCGGAGATGCAAGGACGCGGAAAGAGAATTTGCAAGGAGCGTTGCATTCGGCTCACGTCCCCTGAACCGTGTTAAAGTAAACGTCGAAGTAGAACTATTTCTATTAGTCGCAGCCGCTCGTGAGCGATTCGCAGACCACATTGTTGATCGCTATTTCCACCGGCTGCCGTTTAAAACAGGAAACATATGCGACCAGAATAGTTCCTTTCGATTTTTCTGCGATTCTCGACGTTCGCAGACCATTAAACGGCGAGAAAGAAAATAATAGATCTCGCGGGCGCTATAATTGTCACCAATCTTTTTCTTAAAATTCAACTCGCTGTTTAAATAGAATTTGCCCTACAATTGTATCGGCGAAGATTCTGAGAAGTCAAAATGTCAACAAACTTCCAAGCAATGTTTTTATGTCCCCTTAAAACCATGATGGCACGTAATTTTCATTTTCTACAAAGATTCGCAGTCTAACAAACAAACAGAATTCCCTCTTTCCCCAGAAATTTTTCGATTACGAAAGAATGCACCATCGATGCATGTCGCAATTTTCCCTGAGACTCCCGAAGAACAGCGGAGAGTGAGTTCGATTATTCTTATCGAGCGTTCCCGTAATGCACTGGGCTGCATGCAGCGATAAGAAGAAAATCGCGTTGCAGTGCATCGCCGACGGAATCGCGCGATTTCGATGATGTTAGCGGTTCGATTAGACTCGGGGGCGGGAGTCGCTACTCGCAGTGGCACCTCGGTCGATGAAAAACGTTATTTGCGAATCTCCTGGGCCGGGTCGGGCAGACCGGTCGCGATTTAACGCGAGGCCAACGTTTATGCGTGTTCTCGCGATGAAAACAGTCTGTGGCGACCGTTAACACGTTCACTGCCATGGCAGTGTCCATAAAAGTCACCGAAAATCAGAGCAATTTGTTTGATCGAACAGGAATAGACTACTACGCTATTTACCCCAGCTAAAATGTATTCAAAAAATTAGCATTGTGATCAATCTAATAATTAAACTCGTTCAAAGTTACCTGGAATATATTGCTTTATAAAAATGTCAAGATTGCATTTATTAAAAGATCGTACTCTACTAAATAACTCTTGAATAATTGTGACATAGAAAATTCATTGTCGCAGGCTTAGCGTGACCCTAAGTTTCGACCACAGTGTTCGCAATTGTGCAATTCACTGATCATCCATAATACTTCGACGGCCGAGCCATTCGGGCTGGTTTCCTGCGCGGATTCCGCGGAACATCCATCGATTAGGGGAAATTGGATTTTTATTACGACGCGTTAACGGCATTACCGTCACGCCTAGTCGTCGAACGCGGCTCCTATAATGGTTTGTTCGTTACCGGAGTCTGTTAATCAGGGCCAGGGGAAAAAATCGTCACAAAGGAATCCCCCGGAGCAGATGCAAAGTGCTTTCTTAGTCGGAAAGTGGCCGCCGAGAGAAGAGTAAGTGGAGGGAAACGAGTTCCAAGACGCTCGGCCCGATACCCTAAAAGAGCACCGGTCTCGCTGATTTCATGAATAATCAGCTGTATCGACTGCCATCACAGGTTTATGCATAGACTTTCCATTGGCTTACCGGAAGATCGTCGACGATCGAGTCCGCGGAACTTGTACATAATTCCTCCCGGAAGTGGATCCTCGAACATCGAGATTTATGGTCACTGCTTCAACTTCGGGTTTCTTTGAGCTAAATCACTGGAACGAATAGGGAAAAAATGTATTCGGCCGCGTCTGGGGAATTTCTTCAGAACTTTCCGAACCACCTCATATGCGTCCATAATTATGAAAGAAATTAATTATTATTATTATTTGAAACTAAATTAATTCAATGTAATTTTTACGATATTGTGAAAAATTAATTCGTTTAGCGTTAATATCCTTTCCTTGAAACTATCCTACCTCGAAACAAGGAATATGTAATATCACTTACACCACTTTTATAATTGTAGACAGATATTTTAATCTAAATTGAAATTCAACTTTTAATCATTATACAATATTTTCACTTCGATCACTTTCATAACTATGAGCACATATGTCGTTCATACAAAAATGAAGAAGTGAGTATTGTTGGTGGGTTCGTTGTAGAAACAGTGTTAAGTCATTGTTTTTCTTATTGTTAGCCGAAGTTCAGTCGATACGGTGAACGTGTGCCACTCAGGGATTAGCAGCGAACGATTTCTCCAAGGAAACTTCGGAAGTCAGAAAAGCGAAAGCTTCAATTTCGATTGTTCTTATTTCTAGAGAAAGATTGATCCGAGTATCGAGCATACGTGTCGAACTTTCGATTCAACTTTTTCTAATAATATCATCGAATAGGAAGCACTTTGTGTTTCACTATTCCCTCGTTTATCAACGGGAGAGTTGTGCATCGAGCGTACCAATTAAATGACGTGACTGCGAGCTAATATTTCAAAATCCCCGTGGATGGTACATTTTTAAGTTTTAATATTTCGAGATTGAAATCGCATTTATTGATACCGTGTCATCGATCAAACGGGTCATTAATTATCTTTGACAAAGAAATGGATTTATGTTCGAGCGAATCATCGACTTTTAAACGGCATAGAGAAGGAGCGATAGAATAATCAAAGAGTGAAATTTATAATTCAGCGTGGAATATAATAATTCTAATGGAATATCTGCAGGTCTACGGGTCCTGTGAAAAAGGTATAATGTAGATAAGCTGAGTAGATACCGATAGCAAGTGCATCGTCGGTGGTTTCGCAATAATCTCGAGCGCGCAGCTTCGAAAATGGAGATCTGATTTCCGCGTACTTTCGCATGCGCAACCCTAATCTCTCGCCTGGATCTCCTCCTGGTCGTCCTGACCCGGCGGACCTAGCGCGTTCATTGTCTGATAAAGGGTCCCGAAGACGACACGCAATGAATAAATTCATCGCGGTAATCGCGGCCATTGTTCTTCCAGCCAGCCGCAAACAAATCGGACGAGGCCTCCGCCCCTGTGTCATGTGGTGACCTAATTAATCGTTTGCGGATATTTTCGAACGCCGATTTGCTGGCAAAGATCCTCTTCGACATAATATCAAATTCATCGAATACATTGAACTTCTAATCAATTTAATTTTAACATCGATATATATTCTCCGAAAATCTAAAATTCTGATGAACAAGTACCCTTTGCAACCAACCTGGCTGCACTATCGTATAGTGATTAGTAGACAGCGGATCTTTATGTAGAATAAAAATGTTGTATCTGAATCACAACATAGTGGAATGAAATAGAAATTGATTGTCCGTATAAACATATTTAATAAGTTAAGAATAATGTAACAGTATTTTGAAATTGTTCCAATGTTTTCACTGGTTCAAATGGCAGCTGCTCATTTTCGTCATACTCATTTCAGTTCCAAGAACATTTTCGAACGAATTTGTTAGAGTGCGAAAGTCGCGGGGAAATTTTCGAAAATGGAGGATTGCCGTGGGGTGCGACAAAGAACGACAACCCCTTGAATTGAAATGGGATGTACTCGGGATCCATCTTCGGGAAAAGTGGCCATTTACATTCAAACCCGGTGTACAGGGAAGAGACGGAGAAAGAGAGAGTGAGAGTGGACGGCTTTATGTCATCGTTGCGTCGTTCTTCGAATGTATTTTTATTTCTTTCGTCTTTCCTCTCTTCTTCCCTCCTCTCACGAAGAGCAGAGTGAAATTTCAGGTATTCCTCCCCAGCAGCCCTTTACCCACTGAGATACTGTACATTTTACCAACCGGAAGATTATTAAAACGTTGAGTGCCTCGCTACGAATGCCGCGCCCGTGATTTTCCGTATTCGTAACGTCGATTGCCCGTGTTACCGCTTTTATTATGTATGTAAGACGTTTTACAACGTTCAGCGGATTCTGAAAATGTTTAGTAGCTGCCTGAGAAGATATAACGTGTTTTAATTAACCCTTTTGTTTTATACTTTGTGTGTATGTTACTTGGACAGTCTTGAAGTTGTTAGTCTAGAGCAGAGAAAATAGATGACGATTTTTCTTATTTTGGGAAACTCCTATGGTAAAAATATGCATAAAAATGTATAAAGTTCCGCAGTCTATTAAACGTTTTTCCGCCGCAACGTGAGCGGGTAGGATTAACTTGGCTGGCCTTTGACCGAGGGTTTCCATAATCTTTTAAGGAATATTGGAAAAGCGAGTTTCACAAAGTGAAACTCGCTTTTAAATTATAGCGGAGAATGTATATCATATATATTCTGTTCTGCTGTGTTCTAACATTTCCTAATTTATTCTTAATTTAATGCAGGCGTCACTGAAATTTCCAATTCAGATTCAATCTTACGTAGAAGAAGGATACCGCTTAAATTCGAAGGAAAATAAAAAAGATCTAAAAAATAATTGTTTGTTGGCTACTTGCACTCCTGCAATTATTATGCAACTCTATTATCGTCTCGGGATTTAGTTTCTTGCAACCTAAAAAACGATATTACTGAACTACAGCGTGATTACTCGTGTTAATCTTGGACCAGGCAAGACGCGGCTGGTTTTTAAGAGTGCTCTCACATTGTTTTATTGCGGCAGCATGCACAGCCATCAAAATATTCGCCGCTAGTCGAGTGTGTGTTCGACGCAGACACAAAACGTTAGCCTCCCGATGACCCAAATAATTGAGTGCTCCGATAACCTCGATTCGGCCGATGAAGAAGCATGAAAATAGGAGACTAAGAAGAATCCGGATAAGGGTAGAGAAGACGAAGACGAAGAGCCCCGTTACAGTAAAGCCTCTCCCTGAACCCAACCCTCCTTTCCAACATCCTCATTGCGTCCTCCTTGAAGCATGGCATTTTAACGAGAATTCTTATGCAGTCATTCAAAGGAAAGGCTGCAGGAAGGCTGGGAAAGAAAACAGAAAATATCGGCGCGGAAACCGTGCCAAATAATCGCGGATAAACACCCACGCTCCGAAAGATCGATCTTACCAACCTGATAACTCCACTGCGGATTTTCTACGTTCGTAGTAAAAATAATTCGATAAAATCGGAAACAATAGACAGGCCAAATCAAACCATTTCAAATGGTTAAGAAAAAAAAAGAACATTTTGATTTTATTATGCAACTTTTACCCTCATATTCGTCACATTTTATGAAGTTTTGGTTTCCAGAAATAGCGATCGGAGGATTCCGGCGAAACGCGTTTGTGTCCACGATTAAACGGGAGGATTAGAAGGCGAAAGGTCGCTTTGCAAACAGACCGAACATTCTTCGGAAATGTCGGCGAGTCGCGGGCGTAAACATGTCACAGTCGATCAGAGCTTTTCGCGTGTCTCGGAATCGAGGTCTGTTTACAAATCGAATAAAATATCGGAAGTTCGGGAACGCTGTGAAATGAACCGGAAACGCGACCTTTTCCACGCGGCAAATACACATACTGCAATTTTATTATTAAGCGAAACTGCTCGCACGGAATGGCGGAAAGTTCGCCGCGGCTCGGCTCGATAAGTTCGCGAATGGAAAAACTTCGGTCCATCGAGAACTTGACACTTCGCCCGATCGTTTGACGGTCTTCTTGAAGTTTCCTAACAACTTTTTCATTGGCAATCGTGCAATCCTGCTCGGAAAACATATCTCAAGTTTTGATTGTTCTTAATCACATCATTCGCATTAAATAATAACTATTGTCACGATCGAAATAAACACAATCTTGTCATTTTTACGAGGCAGCATTTTCTCAATGTTTAGAGATCTTCTTCTGAAGAACCATTCAACTTTTTGTATTATTATTTGAGCCAAGACTCTGGTTCTTCATACTATTAGCACATTTTTATAAACACTTTCTAATGGAACCTTCAACAGCAATTTTCATTGTGAACTAACAAGTCGTTCTCAACAACGTCATCTAATACTTTCATTTAAGATTCTAATAAAAAAGAAAATTTCTCTGGTTTCTTTTGGTACAGCGCAATTATTGATAATCCTATTAATACTTTTAGGCTTTTAGTAAAAGTACTATATTATATCAGCGAGGTACTGTCTTCTGTTTGTTAACATGTTTGTCTTGAGTGTCTCGGCAACAGCAATAGATTATAAAGTATCATATAAAGAAGTATCCAACAATAGCAATTTGTCGTGCCAGTTTGCAGACATCGAATAAAAATCCGGTCGTACAGGAAGACATTCTCGAACATGACCGATAACGTCGGTCCCTCTTCCTAAATGAAATACGCGCTGCCTGGTGGAACAACAGCGTTCCGAAACTGCCGGAAAATTCCAGGCTGTACAACCCTGTGACGGAATGATCACCGTGGCTGCTCGGATACTATCACGAGAGCTTGAAAACCGGTAATTGATTAGCCGCAGGAAATAACTGTATTTTACCAAGCACAAAGTTCGAGCACGGAACACCGTGCCGTTTATTACCGGTCGGTTAAAACCTGCGGGACATAATTTCACGGCTGTCCTCATATTCCCCATGGAACAAGACTGTGGAGAGATGAAGAAATCGACGGCTTCCTACAGCCCTTGTTAATTATTGCAACACATACTGCATATTTTTGCAAATTATTCATTTTTTCCCTTCGAACGTGGCGGACTCGAAAGAAAGGTTCAGAAGTTGCCGATGTTTAAATTGTTTTAACTATACTGCCGATCTTTCGAAGTTGTTGGAAAATTTTTTAAATTGAAGACGCCAATTAGAAACAATTTTAACTTTCGTTTTTATTTCGTGCTATCCATGCAGACAATTTTTATTTTGCATAAAGATTTGCGAGGTAGTTATAATTATCTAAAAAGAAATCGCACAGTGACGAGCTTGGACTCATTTTAAAGCTTGCACTTCTACTTTCGCAGTCCGTTATTCATTTTTATTTAAAATATTTTGTACGATGTTGTTAAGTGGAAAACTGAAGACATGTTTTTTGTAAAAAATGCTGAAAATTGGTCTGAAAACATCTTTGTTAATACATGAGGAATCTGTTTACCTAATTTAAGCGTTTTTTACTTTTTCTGTATATGCAGCTCACTCTCCGAGAATGCTATTAACATGTTTCTGCTGGTTAAATTGTTAATATTCATATTAATATTTGAATATTCGCCATCGCATTACAGAATATGTATAAATATTCATACGCGCACGCGACGGCAATACACTCTCCGAATTTATTTCTATTAAACTACTGAACTTCTCGTAGAAATTACACGGTGTAACAGTCTTCAACAATTTATACGGTGTGAAATTTCATCCAGATTTCAATTTACCGCAGCCATTCTTGCGCGAAATAACATTCTGTTTAATTGCGGGGTTTCCGAAACCTCGTACAAAAATGTAAATTAAAGCGTGTGATAGTGCAGTTTGGTCACGATTTACTTCGCCGATACATATCGAACATTTTAGGGAATTCCATTTCGAAATGAAGACCAATAAAACTGTATTTTGTCGCAATTGGTGCCAACGAAATTAGTAGAATATTGTTGTGGACTTTGATTTGGAAACGATATGCATATCATGCATAAAAATGCATTCTAATGAGACGGGTCATCGAGAATATTAATAAAATATCGCTCGGACTTCTGCAAATGGATTAACGGAGTCACAAATTGCACAATCAAATACGTTATGATTTTCGTTTCACATTTGTTGCAATAAGTTTCGATAAACTGCGAGCTTTATATATCCAGGACAGAAATGTGTAGGAAGTATACAGAACACTGAATTGTAGCCTTTTGGCTGAAAAGTAAGCGAGCAATGGGAACTTCCTGACTTTTGCGACCGACTGTAGATCGCAGACACGCCCAAGCTTGAACCGTGTCGATATTCCTTAGGAGGTCTTATCGGCGTCTTTCTGAGCAGAATGAAATTTAAGGGAGTCGGGAGCGTTCGATCGAGTTCCGTTTAAGCAATCCTTCAAATCCAGGTGAAAGGGAGTACGTAGTCGATCGCAGAGTCGGAAACCTGTCCCGGAAATTAAATATCGCGTGTTCCGAGTCAACGCGGCCCGACGGCTTCGCGACTTTGCAGAATTTCCGCGAAATTAACGGCGTCGCGGCAATCTAGGATCCGCGAACGCCGATTATGACAACAAGGAGGGTGAATGTAACTGCGACTGCAACAGACGACGTGACGCGACGTGCCGCCGGGCTCGCTCATTGCATCCGTGATCCATGTAGCACGGTTGTTGACACGCTGTGTGTACACTGACGCTCAAAAGTATGAAATCATTTCAGCGCAATTACCTAAACATATTTACGAGATGATTACTCAATTTCACTGTGAACTCTATGCATTGTTATTCATTTTTAAGTCTGACTTGCGATTTACCGTAGTGACCTACTCATTGTCGTCGTTGGACAGCGGACCTTTATCAAAAATAAAATGCGTATGCAGCATGTGAATGAAGTTAAATAAAAATTTAATTTTTGTGTAGATCATTTTACTTTATTGAAATAACGTCTCCGTATTCTTGCACGTTTTCAATGTCTTTACTGTTCACATCATTGATCTTTGTCGTAAATGCATCAAATTCGGAAGAATGGCTTCTTGAGCACGACAGAGTTTATTTTGAACATATATCAAATGATCGAGTAAGTAAGCAAGAATAGTCACCATTCTTTTCTGCAATTTGATACGAATGTTTAACCATTTGCACTCGAGAGGTGACTCTCGCTCACCACGAAACATTTAAATATTATACGAGGTATTATATTAAGTCCATACCCGTAAAATGAAAAAAAACCATATAGAATGGAATTGTTTTAGCTAGGACAAAATGTTTAATTTTCGGAGTTGAAATAACTCCGAGTGCAAAGGGTTAATAAAGCTGTCTTCTTTAAAATGTAACCATTGCATTTTATTTTCTAATCGGGTAGGAGCTTATGCGATTAGTCAGTTTTATTAATACACCCTTTGTACTTTTGGAAATCAACGCGTTAGTAAATATTTACTTTGGCTTGTACAATGGTTTCATGGAGAATGGACAATTGTTCGCATACTTTTGCGCGGCGTTGTATTGCAACGCGCGCGTTCAATGTCACACCGTTCGCCATCTCGCACGTGCGCATATCGCGGTGCAATTTGCATGCGTGCAATTTGTATGCACGAACCGACCAGTATGCAGATCGGCGCGCGCGGCTTGCTCCACGCGAAATACTAGGTATATGTATAAACCTCCCCGCGACCGTCCACTTCCGGTCGTTCCGTTGTCGACTGTCATAGTGGTTTGAAAACGGATAAAAATCATTCTCTCCTACGCTGAACGCACGCAGATTTCTCGTTGAGATTCTAGTTAATCCTCCAACTCGATGAAAAACAGTTTACGAAAATATTTGGCCACGTTATGAGAAGAATCCTAATCGCAAAATAAAACTTGTCCGCATCCATTGCAATAAATAGAAACTAAATTGCATGTTATCTTCTTCCCGTAATAATTTTAATAGAGGAGAAATTATATATTGACATGTTTAATTTTTATATATAATTTTTCAACAATTTTCAATTTTGTACACTCAATTTTGCTATAAATGCATAAAGTGATAATATTTAAATAATTTAATAATACTATTCTATTATTCCCATTTCAATAGAGAAAGTAATATTTACATTGCTCCTGTAAGCTGCATTTGATTTCGTCAATATTTGTCCTTCATACAAATCAACCGCAGTTCACTAATCATAGTATTCAAAGCAGATTATTTCGAAATAAATAAATACAGTTTTTTCTTGTGCATCTGCATTATCCAGATGCATTTAATTATTTTTTTCCACGACTTCTTTTACGTTCAATCGAAAGCTCAAGATATGGCTTTGTTCCAATTAGGCGACTCCAGACGATTTAGAATCTGTGGGCTTAGCGAGGTTAGCCACGCGATGGCTCCTGAAGCGAGCTTAGGGTAATTTGCGGGATGCAAAGGCTTTTGTAGGAGGTGCTCGATCGTCAATCTGTCGATGCTCCGTTAACATTCATGATTACTCAGCTGTCCTGGTTAATTACGTAGCCGTATGTTCAGAAGTCATCTTTTCTTACATACAGTGTCCCATACATAACAATATAATAATGAACAGAAATAACATCTGGCACTGACTTCCGTCATCCAAGCAATCTTATTAATTGATGTTTGCGTAGTTGCATCTGCAGCTGAGTTGACTTCGCTGTTTGATAATAATCAGTTCCGCGATATTCTGAGAGACCCAGTTTGCAAATTGAATGCAATCATGAACAGTTTCAGCTCCTTCGTCGATATACAAATTCGACGAAATTCCCTCGGTCGATCGTTTGGACAACAATATTATTCAAATCGATAGAACAGAAGCTGCAGTTAGACACGGCGGCCATAAGTTTAATATATAATTAATTGCGACGCGTATGCGAACGGCAACAACGGCCGATCAACCGCAACATGTAGCGGGACCGCAACTAGCATATGGTAATCGACGAGAACGTTAAACGATAAAGAATCCCGTGACGGCGTACGAATCGCAGGGCACGAATTAATTTCGTTGATTTCTCGCGATCGACTGGAAACGGTCTATCGAATAAATTTCGTTTCGCCGGACCGGTGTACGCGTAATTGCTGTTGGTATATCATAAACCCAGTCGTACAGCTTGAAAAATGATACATTAATCTTCTTTCTGTACTTTTCATCCTCCATTTGTTTTTTAATAGACAGCGGATTTTATGCATTTATGACAAAAACGAGTAGGCGTGATTTCAAACAGTGAAAACGTTAGAAGAATTCAAAAATACTGTTATATTATTTTTACAACCTATTAAGCATATTAAGAAAGAAAATAAATTTCCATTTCACTGGAAAATCACAAAAGATCGTGGAACAAACTGTGATAAAACTTCTTGTGAATGGCAAAAAATTAGTTTCCATTTCCGTGGTAAAAAATAGAAATGATTGATAAGGGAAAGGTAGGTTTCGGACGATCATGATCCGATCGCGAAAATTACTGATCCCGAGGCTTCTACCCTAGCATCTGCGCTTCGAAAACTTTCCGTGGAATCTATTAAGCAGCTTTGGGCGGAAGATGCAATTACGTTTGCGCGCTGCGCCCCTAAAAGCAACAGCGACCGCGCCGTGCGGATTCTATTAGCGCTGTTGCACTTGTATTCGACCCACGTGAACTCGTTTCCCTTAATCCATATTTAAAGGGACTGGTTGCCGTCGTCGAACACACAATTCCTCGAACCCTTCTCTTCCTCTCCATCATCTATCTGTTCAGAAACTAACACTTTTCCACGATTCGTCCCGCGGTTGCTTCCCCTCGAATCCGATTTGTCCTCCACCACCCAGGACATCAATTCCATCCCCTTTCCCCAAATCAAGCTTCCCCAACTAACTTCGCAACCATAACTTTTCTTTAAATCCACGGCGTGTATGGGAGATCACGAATTTACTCAGTCATTTCAACGAGAGAGCATTACTAAACGCGTAATTGCATTTGTTACAGTCAGATAGCGGATTTTATGCTTTTATAATTGAAAACATTAGAAGAATTTAAAACCTCTGTTATTCGACCTATTTTAAACGTGCTCAGAATGAAAAATAATTTCTTTTTCACCCTATTTGGTTGCAAATTGGATAGAACATTTTTATTTTGCATAAAGGTCCGTCTAATTAGAGTATATACGAGAAGTTGAATTTTATTTGCAAGGATTATAAGAAAAATTTCTTCGAGTCAATACAATCATCACATGAAGACATTGAAGTCTTCTTATTTTTACAATTGACGTCTTCTTATTTTTCACAATTTCATCTTCTTTTAGAAAGTAACCAGTTCATTAAAACTTTGAGTTTCGTTAAGTTTTTTGACTAGAACATTTTCAAGATTCTGTAGATGAGTTCAAAAACCGATTTTTGGTATGCACAAAGCAGAACCGGCACTCGAACACGAGTGGAAAAGGGCTTTGGACGTTCGTAACAGAATCAATGAGACTGGCGTCGGTCTGGGGCGTCGTCGCTCGCGCGTATACGCGTCGCGACGCCTGGCTACTCGCGAGATTCGGTGCGGCTCTTCAAACAATGGACAAGCGAGAGAAAGTAAACAAAACTCGGCTTGATTACCTCGATCGAGCCACTCGGTCTCGCTTCTAGCTCTCGGACAGGTGTTAACTCGATTAACAGGCGACTCCAGGGCTGCAACTAATCGTAAAACTATTCTGCATCGATAGAATGGTGGGGGCGCTTCGACAATTCTTTCTTAACAAACTGAATCGTATAATTCAATGAAACCTTGCATAGTTACTTACTGACTTGAATTTTTGTTCATGAATTTAGCGTTGATAGATCAACACTATTTTTTCTAATATATAGATACAGATATATAGATATACAAATATAGATACATTTTTACGAAACTTTCCAATTTCTAATAGGACAACAAAACTTTCTAGTAAGCCGATTGGCCCCTTTTTTGGAGCCACGTCCGTAAATTTTCGCACTGTGTAATTGTACCGAACAGACGTCGCATATAATCGAATATAATATAATGCAATTTCGTTCACAGACAAGTAAGCCATTTTCAGATCGCAAAGGACATTCTTCGCGATTCTACTTCCCTACTCGATCGTTCTACTCTTCTGCGCCCGGTCGCAGACTTTACGATGTCGTTCCCAGCAAAAAGCTTCCGAAGAGTCCGCGAAGTTTACAGGCAACGTCGAGCTCGAACTTTCAGCGAGCCGTGTTTTGCCCCAGGCACAAATGTCTGAAATATAAAGCGTTTAAGAACCGAGTTTCCGGCGGAGTTACAGCCCTAAACGCGCACAGTGCTCGGAGGATCAAGCCGATGAACTTCCGTAACATGTTTGGCAGCTCGTTTTCAGTGGGAACGATTGAATACGCAGAGTCTGACTTGTTCGTTCGCGGAAACGGCGGGCCTAGTATTTGCTTGAGTTTCGCGAATCGATTCGTCGAAAATTCTGTAGGACAGCTAGGAAACAGTTTGCTTCCGCGTGACATGTACATCCCTTTCATTGTCTCTATGCAAAGTGTGTTTTACGAATGTAAATTGCACGAACTATTGTTTACGTAACTGGAGCGTTAATTTACCTCTGAACCAGCGACAAACTTGTACAGGATAAGGCTAAACAAAATTATTTCTTTGAAAAATATAATATTAGAAGCATCCTTCCGAAAGTCTCACATCTCGATTACGAGCAGCCCACCAAAAATTCATGAACCTACTCCGGACAGGTATGATCAAGTTTACAAAGTTTCGCAAGAATATCATCAGAAAGAAATAGAATATAAATTATTTCTTTGAAAAATATAATATTAGAAACATCCTTCCGAAACTCTCACAGTTTGATTCCGAATAGCCCACAAAAATTCGTGAACGCACTCCGAACAGGTATGCAATAAGTATACAAAGTTTGGCAAGAATATGCAATTCGGTTAATTAAAAAAATATATCTAAATGTTCAGTGGAACGAGTGGAGAACCAGGAACGTCTCCTTAACAGTCGCTGTCCCCAGCGACTTTCCGCATCGACAGCCGCGGGAACCCCGTTGCGAAAGTTGTAACGCGTTTCGAATGGAACACGAGGATGTAGAAAGTTTTCCGGATTCCGGCGGAACTTTGCCAATTTTCATGATATCCCGCGCCTCCTGACTTCGTATCGCTTCGAGTAAACGCGCAGGGCGCTGGGATTAACTGTTCCGGGCTAAATGTCGAGTCCTAATCGAAAAAGTATTTATCCCGGTCATAATCCGCGTTGTCTGCTTTCATTAGATCGCGGAGAAGTGTGTTCGATCGGCTTTGTTGATACGGAACCCGAGTAGCTTCGTGAAATGCTTCCAATTGAATCGGCGAACTTTCGTGCACCACACGATGTCCGTTTATCTGGAATAAAAGGAACAGGAGATCAATAAACAACGTAACAACTGCATCTACAGCATACTTCATTGTACACCATCACAGGATGGTGTAAAAAAATTGCTACAATAACTTATTGTGCAATTTTTTGTCCAGCTCTAATATGCTGGCAAACTAAGGGACAGAATATTGGAAAAATTATTTAACAAATATTTTACCAAGCATTGTAAGTTTCGAATATCTACAGACAGTATTAATACTCCTGAAATTTCTTGAAATTCTCGGGAATTTCCTTCGAAACCAAATTGAAACGATGCAAGAACGTGGCCAATAATTAGCGCGTCTCTGTGTTATTTACAACAAGTCTCTAAGTTGTTGAGGATCTTACCTACACAGTTCTCTGTAACCTAATAAAGTTGCATTCTAAATACACGCATTCTGAACTCGTGCCCTTGCGAACATCTTCGAAAGTCGGAAGTCCCGGAACTAAACAGTTCGCTTCCAAGGATTACGCAGTGTAGCGCAACGTTGTTCAACACCGTAAACAGTTCGGCAACTTTGACAACAATTTCGTGATTGATCTGGGTCGAAAGAAGGTCGAGGGGCCCGGGGCGAGAAGCCATCGGCACCGTAATTTCCCGATTACGCTGGGAATTTCACAACTATTACAATTACCGCGTTCGGGGACACTTTACGAAAACTGAGGAACTATCAGCGACACCATTTTCCGCTAATTCCTTAGATGAGCAAGAGTTAGCGCGCTTTTCGAGAGACTATATGTTTAAAACCGCGAACATTTTTTGCAAAATAAATTATACGTTGAGTGTTCAAATTTTTCAATGTTCAAAATGTTAATTGAAGAATACAACCTTCTAGCTTGATTTTATTGTTTCATTTTGATCAAACGTAGCCATTATACTCTTTGAATAAATGTTGGAAAAAAGAGAAAGCAAGTAGCGCACCTTTTGAAAATATAAGAATAATAATGAAAATTTAGAAGATATAGGATATTTTGGTCAGATTTGTGATTTACATGTTCTCTACGTTAGAATAAATTAGGAAGTACCATTTTTATTTCATAATATAGATCCTTTAATAACAAAGAATCTGAACTTGAATAAGTGTCCGATAACTTCTGGAAGGGAGTGTACCTTCCAAAACGTTTCTAAGGGATCAAAACACATTTTCCATGAAAATTCGTTAGATGAATGATGTATGAGTTTGAACCGAATCTCTCCACTCCCCGCACACAAGGGAAAATCATTCTGCGTCGCATAGTTTCAACGGCTTAATTCCAGTCACGCGTAGCCATGTCCAGGCAAAATACCGACGAGAAAATTTTCATCGACGACGCCATCTTGCCGCGAGGGCTTTCCGAATTTCTCGGGGATGAATAATAAACGTGGACGGGGAGAGTGAGTTCTGTGCGAGAGAGAGGGGAGTCTTGAATTAAAATCGCGATTAGCATTTCAATATTAGGGTGACTCGCTTTCAGCTACGACGCGAGCCATTGGTTGCAAGTTTGGAATAAAAAATTATTTAATAATGTAGAATGGCTCTGAGAAATTGTTTCCGATCGAAGAATTTTTTAAAACATTAAAAATGAAATACTTAATTTGTTGCTGTTTTCGGCGCACATTTTCGTTCAATTAGTAACTAACCGAAAGCAGCCACAAATTAAATATTTAACATTTACGATCGACATAATTGATTGTTTAAAAAAGAAATGTTTCTTCTTATAATTATTGACGTTATAAAGAATAGAAGTATGGAAATAAATTATAAAAATGGTTTGAGAAGATACCCAATTTGTTTCATGGTTCGGTTTGAAGTTCCAAGACGAGGTTCTCGGAGGAACAGAACTAATTGCGTCACGCAAGCAATGAAAATATCCGAAATTCTCGAATGGTAGGTGGAATGGTCGAAACGAGCCGCGCACGTTTGTGGCGTCGTGAAATTTCGCGGCCAGGGACGTAGGCCTGTAGCTGCGAATTTTATCCGGGGCCATTCCCGCAGCAGCTATTCGACCCGAAATAATTTGCATTGCCGAGGGACCGTGACCGGGAAGTTATGCGAAAAATGTCTCGGTCCAAGCTAGAAAAGTATTTCCTGTCGGTCGGACCTTAATTCTGGCCGGTGGAACGAGCATTACCCTCTTAACTGTTAATCACTAACCCATTCCACTAAAGGTTTTTGACAGGTTCTATTAAAATGCGAAAAAAATTTTAGCTGTTAGCGACGATCGATTTATGTCATGTCAAAACACATCATTTTGAGCAGAACTTTTGTGAAACAGTTGAGAAATTACTATTTATATTTCAATAGTGTAGGAATTAAGTCATAACTAGAAATAACACGTCCGTAAACACAATAGTTTCACGTTTAATTCCAGTTATCTTGAATACAATTAATTAAATTGTCTCATTTAAATCTCCGTCTGAGGTCAAACACGTCTTTTCTATTCAATACGTCGAACCAGAATAATGAACAACGCAAATTATAAAATATGAAGAACGCAAAATAAATCAATAAGTAACTAATATCGAATCGTCGCGTCGTTACGGTTATTATCGACGCGACATTCGATGGAATTCTCACCGCTCAGAGATAACTTCTCCCTACGAGTGTAGGGAGAAGTTAGTAGGAAAGTTTTCGTTAATCATTAAAGAAATAAGGGCAATTACGCAGCCATTGTTTCCCAAGACCCGCGTTCATTAATTCTTCTCACGGGTTTCTCTAATTAAGCCATAAATCTCGTAATTACGCTCTTTACTCCTAGCTCCGCTGGACAACCGACGCAAAAGTAATTCGAGGCTTGTTCTTCGATTGTACGCTGTTATCGTGCACTCGGATTTCGTCGGATGCAGTTTCCCGGTGCAGTTTCTGGTGCAGCTCTCATCTCGTTCGCCTCTGTTACCGTTGTTTCCGCGTAATGGCGATGGTACAGTTGTTCCAATTATTCCGCATTACGTGGCACGCGCTCGGTATCACGGATAGAACGACGAGATAAAGTCGACGTGGCTTGCAGATTATTCGTGCCACTTAATTTTCTCGGGGCAGGACCAAAGAAAACGCAGTTGCATTACGGGAATGAAGTAGCGGGACCGCCGTTTCGGTTTCATCGGCGCCGTTTTCGAAAAATTGAACTGCTTCGTTGTATTCTTCAACTTCCCTTTGTTTTACTCCCACGGTATCAAAGCTGTACATTGTTAATTGTATTGGGAACGTAAAAAAAGATTAGAAGCAGTATTTGACGATTTTAACACTTATTTATTTATTTCACGATTTATTTTAATGTGGTCGCATTAACAGCTAGGTCATTAGCGACCACACCAATTTTAACACTGCGAGTGTCCTTTTAGGAGTAATTTATTGAATGAAATAAAAATTGGAAAGTTAAAATAAATTAAAATAAATAAATAAAATTCATTTTATGCATTTATGTTAAAAATGAGTCGGTGAAACTTTAAACGGTAAAAGAATTAGAAAAATATAGAAACATGAAGACATTATTTAATCTTATTAGTCTTATTATTATAAAATCAACTTCTATGGATCGCGAAACCCCCAAGGCTGGCCCATTTACGACGAACAATACGCAACCAGCGAAGATATGAATTTTGTGTAACACATTTGGCCAAATTGAGCCGTCAATGTCATTATCGCGGATAATCGACATCCGTTCGCAGTGACATTTATATTCTAATACATTCGATCCATGTAATAGAGCAAGCATCGAAGCGTGCTTTGTCGAAAAACGCATGCACAATGGTCGGATTAAACGCAATTCGGTTCCAATGCAGTTTAATCGTCACAGGTTGCAAATGGCGAACGACGTCTATCAAGCTCATCTAATAATCGGAGATAAATGGCCGTCCGGGGACATTAACTGCGATATCGATTCTACAAGTATCGGTACACGCATCGCGAAACCATGCGAACTCAAACCAATGTGTTCGCACCATCTTCAACTTCTCTAGACGCCAAGAAGCGATATAGAAATTCCTTTCTTCTTTCAATTATCTTATCAAATCTTTTTAATACGTCCACAGCTTTAAATTGTACATCTAACTATAACGTAAAAGAACTTATCAATTTCCTTAGCTGTTGTTGGTACTCTGCAGTGCACAGGCAATGAGATAGTTAATTTTCCCAGGAAAATTATACTATAGTTCACAGTTTGTTTGTTATGTCAGCATCATAGTTCGCCATAATTTTGGGAGGAGCCCGGCAAATCCAAAGCGATTTAGAACTTTGTACGTTTAATCCGACACGCGGATGGGCATTGAAAATTCCCGAGGGAATTGGCGCCACGAGGCCACGTCGGATTCCCCTGTGAAATATGATATTTCCCGCGAGATTAGAACATTTTTCGATGTTTGCTCGCGAATCCGTCGCAAATGCTCCGATTACCATCGATCAGCTGCGTCTCCGATACCAAACCTATAAAGCGACCTCAATCGGAAGATGAATCGCGGAACAATACTGACGCGCGATTATCCAGCGAATTCGATTTTGCAGTCTAACGTATGCTGACTGAAATTTCTACGGAGATAGGGATTCGGATAACATTTAATCTCCGGAATTGATAGCTACTGAAATGAACGTGGATTACAAAGAAATTTTTTCTCGAACTTGAATTCGAATTGGAAATTAGACTGACCGCGTTGCGAGTGATTTTTGAGAAACGACACCGTGTCGCAGAGGGTTGAAAAATAAATGAAGGTACGGATTACAGGAGATCGAGGGTCTCGAGGAAAGTCTTTTCCATCAACGTGATGGATCCATCACCGTAAAAATATTTGGAAACTTTTTTTTACGATGATACATTTTCCAAGAAACAAAAGCCGGAATATCCAAACATTCCAGAATCAACAATACGCTACGAGCATCGAATTGTTTATTTAAAACACTTCATAACGAGTGTTTGCTCTGAAAATAGAGCGGCACTGTTTTTCGAGATTGACTGAATTCAGCATCGAATAAATATCGCGATTAAATCGTGATTACAGTACAAAAATTAGAACGGACACGAGGAAGACTTTGATAATATAAATTCATTCAAAATCTCAAGTATAGGAGTTCGATTCGCGCGAACATGGCCAAATCTAATCGCTGCATTGCAGTGTGAACCGCATCGCCAGGTCCCCAAAGAACAAAGCGGACAGAGTTTCGAAGCTCCACGTGCCAAAGGTTTGCGAACGACGCGTACCATGTTCCTCCGACTAACACGAAAACTTTAGAAAAGTCTTATTCGTTGTGGTATGATCAGGCCTCTCCTTTTTCTCGAGGAAAAACAATACTCACGGGGGAATCCCTTCGTTCAGTCTTCATCGAAGTTTTCTTATATCCTTGAGAGACCCTGTCAGTCGCTGAAAAATGAAAATCGAAGGCGTCTGTGTTTCTCCGACATCTTCTTGTTTTGTTATTGTAGAAAATCTCATAAGTAGACCGAGGATCTTTATGCATTTATAACAAAATTGAGTAGATGAATTATTAAAATTATTAAGGGAAGAGATAACATTCAATATCGATTCTATTTTTTTCAATCGACGCAGACAATTTCTATTTTACATACAGATCCGCAGTTTACTCATAAGAGATTAATTTCAACATAATACAGAATTCAAATTTTACGAAAATGAAAGCAAATAAAATCGTATTTTTAGTGAGAATAGCCTTCGCAAATCGAAAAGAAATAAGAATTGTACTAAATTCTACCGACTTTTATATTCTACCATTTTTGAAAAATTTGAACGCATAAATTCTGCAGTCTACTTATATGAGAAACTTTATGGGAAAACTTATGCTCAGATCGAGGCTCCCACATGTAAAGGCATGCCTTTATACTGGGTGTTTCATAATTCATGGTATAAATTAGGTCAGGTCGATTCTATAGGTGGAAGTAAGAGGAAAAAAGGCCAATCCGTTAGCTTTGTTTGTAATGATATTATAATCACTTTTCATAACTTGGAAGTTAAAGGAGCTGCTATCGGAAAAGGGTTTGACGCGAAAGCTATAAGATAAACTGAAGCGTTCCTTCACTGAAGGTAACTCGGATTCGGTTTCTACGGTACCCCAAAGTGAATCTTCTTCTTCTGTGTTATAACTCGCTCCGAATTTTCTGGGATACACCAAATTTTTCCACGACGGTTAATCATGGAGAATCGCTGGAAAAATTGATACTCTGCGAAAATTCGTCGCGAGTCAGGACTTTTCATCGTCGGTCTTTAGTCGGATAATGAAAAGGTCGGGATTAAAGTTTAATGAATGCAGAACCGCGTCGTTTTAATCGACATCGACGGCTCGCCACAGGGAAAGAAGAGAACTCATCGTGCAAACGGTTCGGGAGTGGTATTCGGAAAACGAATGTCGGGAAGCGAGAAGTGTGAACGTCGAAACTGTTCGTTCGTTCTCCTCGATCGATGATAGTAAACTGGTTCATCGTTCACGCGTCCCTTGGATACACATTTATCACCGCGCTCCGTTTTACGAGTTATGCTACGACGGAAGCCTGTCGCAATATTCCTGTATTACTTCCCCCACGACGCCGAGGAGCTTCGAAAAGACAATTTATATGAACGGTAGATATATATACATATATATATATATATATGTATATATATATATGAGCATGTGTATATGATAACACAGCCTCCGTGTAGAACGAATTTTATATAAACAACCCTCCGAGCTTTGAAATCCATTTCTCTTGAGATCACGCCGAGACATATTCTCAAGAACAGTGTTTTCAATATTTTTCCAAATATTCTCAGGCCCACTTTCGCTTTCGAAATTGAAGTTTGAAATTGTTGGAATTGATTTCATCAATAAACAACAAAATTAATCTATTATTTCTTTAGAAATTTTTGTAGAAGTGTAAGTACGTGCCCCTAGTATCGTTTTAATAAACACTTCTGGTTTTATATATCCATAATCCAATAGAAGTGGATCCAAAAAAACTGCACAACACTGATCTCAGTCTCATTTTAAAGTTGGAATTCTTACGTTTTCTGTTGTTTTTCCGCGTTTGCTCGAAGCACACGGTCCTCGCGTTATTTTCCGGCTAGTTATCGATCGTTTAAATCTCAGCCATTAATTACCCCGGAAATCTTGAGCACCTAGGATTTCGTTGACCGGAAGTCTGTCTCTTCTTAATGCTCGTAGGTAAAGCTGCAGCTTAATCAAGAAGTCGCCCATCGTTTCGTGGAAACAGAATTCAATATCGGTGTAAATACGGACGCGATACGGAACGTGCTCGGTAATAATCCTTCTGGGGGACCTCCTGTCGGCTGTTTTCTTGTCTACGGCACTGTAATCGCTCATTTAATATCCACCAGGGGGAACCTAATTTCTCAGAGACAGAATGAAAGACCCCGGCGGCGGTGAGGATCGTCGAATGATGCTGTACGAATGACCCCCGTCGCGGCTTTCATTCCGTCAGGAAAAAATGTTTCATCGTTGCCTAAGCCGATACAGTGATCGGACTATCGCTGTTTATCTAGGCAACAGTCTTTATAGTTGCAGAGTAACGTTGGATGTTGCGTGCGCGTGCGTCGGCATGATTAATTTACGATTTCCTGCTTTGCGAGCGAGGGCGCAGGGTGGCTGATTTTCCGGGAACTTGTTTGCTAAATCGATTTAGTCTTCCATATGTTAATTGTAAAATGTAAAATGTTCGCGGAAATTTATATTTTTCCGAACACTCTTAAAGACACGACAACTTCTTCAGTATAGGACTATACGATTTAAACTTTTTTGAAAAGTTAGAACAATTAGTTCGCTACAAAACGTGAAAAGAATTTTTCATAAAATTGCAAGATGTAGGAAAAACGTAAAAAAAATTGTAAAATACAACTTTTAGTATTTTCTATACGATTCCGACCAATAGCAATTTTTAAAAAAGTTTCCTCTCACGTCATGCAGTAAACTAATTGCTCTTACCTCTCAAATCGTATAGTCCAATATTAAAAAAGTTATCATTTTTTAAGAGTGTCCGAATATTAATAGGGATCACTGTAGGTTGCTTTATAATTGGGTTCCGTCTTCATGAAATTAATTCGTTTTCTTGAAAAACCAGTTCAGATACAGTCAATGCAAAAATGGCGAATTGAACGAGATCATTTGACTTTGAGAGTTAAGACGCCAGTTTGCGCAAACATCAATACCAATTATCATCACAGGATCATTAGACGGTGGAATCGGAGAACGTGCATTCGAGGGGATGAAGAAAAGGCTGGATGTTCGTTTAGAAACCATAGTCGGTTGGCAATCGAGGTTCGTAGGAGCTCTTGAAGAACAACAGTCGTCATTGCGCGCCCCTAAGGCGCATTGTTAGCACTGCGAGAACCGTGGAGAACTTGAAAAAGTGTTCGCCGGGAAAACAGTGTCTCGTCGAGGCGTTCGTAATTTAAGCTCGTTGAAGCAAAGCGACTGGCTGAAGAAGAATGGGCAAACTGTTCCTGGGCTCGAGTTCGCGCCTCATCCCACCCTCTGCTCGATCCTCTTCCCAGCAAAACTAATTACTTTCTGGATTTGCACGACAAGCCTCTACTTCTTCGTTAACGGTGGACCATGCGTTGGGATTCCTACTACTGAGAGCTGCCCTAAAATTCTCTTCCATCCAACGTAAATTAAAATGACGCTCGGATAACTCCAACGGTGTTCCTTCGATATTCTCAACGTAAATTGAAATTCCCGGATTTTCGACAAAAATATTAATGTACAGACTGCGGATTTGATGCATTCATGACAAAAATGAGTAGGTGCAATTCGAATTAATTGTTTTAAAATTGTTTAACAAGATTGCAGCCGAGTTGTGTTGAATTACAATTGAATTACTTCACGAATTATAATTACAAAGTAATTCAATCATATTGTATTCAATTATTTCTTGATTCGATATTCAATCAATTTAATTTTCAATTTTGGTCTCTTATTCGATTGAATTACGATGTAATTTGACTTTTCAATTGAAATACAGTTACAAGGCACAGTTTAATTATGAATTACGTATGAGATGAATAAGAGATTGCACACTGACGATTGCAGGAACACTCGCGGTCCGACAGTCTATTAATTAATTCTGTTACCAGGAACGGCGGCAGACTTTATCTCACGGTCGGCGTTAACCTACGTTCGGATTAGTGAGCGTAACGCATGGAATTCTGTCGGCCAAACGACAGCGTTTCCGATGGAAATTACGATTACGCCGGTTAAGCGAAATTAGGTAGCAGTAATTGATTCGGTCTTGACATTCGGGCACGTACTATCGACAATTCAAACGGCTCGATCGGCCATATCGTTGCGCCGATCACGGTTGCATTCCTCGTGCAATGTAGGGATAAGACTTATCGACGAAACCGATTCGCCAGGATCTAAGCGGGACCCGTTGTAACAAGGATTCCGTTCCCTGATAACACGATCCACTTCAAAGAATCAATTTCACGTTGCGATTCTCAGGATCGAAGAATTCACTGGCGTGTTTCGGTTGAAACTTATTATATTCTTTTAATATTTCTATTGTGTAAAGTTGCAGCTATTTAAGTTTCTCACGAGCATATGAAATAGAATATTTCATACCGGTCATTTAACCAGTGCTGGTTCAGTGTCGACGTAATCGCTAAACGATCTCGCGAAAGCGTAAACAGTTTATCTTCGCGAGCAGTTTAGCGTTCCTTTTCTCTCTTTATCACCGCCGCGTGCTCGACCGTTTCGATTCGGTGATCAACGATCCGCCAGATCGAATAAAAAATACAAAAACGTGTATCTCGTGCGAAGCGTCGTTGCCAGCTCGATATCGTTTCCCATTTATTTTATTCTCGAGTCGTAAAGAGGAGTAAATAAAGGCGAGAGGAGACGAAGATGTCGAAGGCTTGCTGTACATGGCAGCGACGAGGTTTACACTCATGCTATAACACTCGGGGCTCCAACGAGCTTTATTGCCGAGCGGAGATGTTTGCCGAACCGAGATCCTCCATTCGCAAGCAGCCGGCCAATTTACTTTCGGGGAATTATCGATATGTTGCTTGTAAAACAAGTTTGTCGATGTAACGGTCCAACTACTAAAAATCCTTCCTCCTGTGTTCGGAAAATTTAGTTTCACCATTTACGGTCTTCGGGAACTTTCTGCATTGTGTGCCAGCTGTTTAACTAGTTTCTCTCCATAATTATGAAACTGGTCTAAGTGAAAATTGAAAAAGACAAATAGATTTTTTTTGCCATGAATTCAAATATTTTACAGAGTTCTATGTCGTACAAAAATTCCATTAAAATGGTCCCGGTACACTTTTATAATTATGGGCACATTTACGAAGGTGCCAAAAGTAAATGAAGATTCTGTTTTACTGGAAGCATGAGCGATAGTTACAGAGAGAATTTAGAAGCGGTTGAACTCTTCTGGTACTCCTCCGCGAGGGTCGATTGTAGACCCGGCGCGGTGCTAAATATTCGAAGTCGAGGTGACTGCGTGCGACACGTGTTCGAAACGAGTCCATTCACCTTTTATGTGTACTTTGCACAAAGAAACAGACGGACGAGCGTGTATTTGCCAAGTGTCCCCAGGGATGTGATAAAACCGAGTGAAACGTCCTAATCCCCCTGACTCGACGGGTCAGATGTGACAATCGTAAAAGGACTGGCGTTCAAAGACTTTTTACCCACGTAAAGCCTAGAAAAATATCTTCTCCGCAACACCATTAAAAAATACCCCGGGAATTGAAACAATGGTCATCCCTCTGGTTGCATTGCCTACTGCAGATATCTTTCTGGAAAATAACCTTTTGAATACCAGTGAAGGGTGAAAGCTTCATGTGTCAAGAAGATATGCTGCGGCGATTTGATTGGGCTAATCGCGTCAAGGTTCAAAGTAAATTCCATCCGCAGCCCTTCAACGCTGTCGATTCATTTGCGTCGGCCGATTCAAACGCTACCGATAATTGTGCAATTGCACGACGCCGTTTAATTAACTCATTCGAGTGCGGTGGGCCAGTCGCGCGTTTCGTTGTTAAACGTTTGTTCGGAATGAATCGGTGAACGTATTTTAAAAACAAAAATAACGTTTTATTAGTAATAGGCTATGTTTCAATATTTGTGCAAGCCGATCAGGTTTAATTCGCTCTTATTGAATTGACTGTAGTTTAGCACTGCATTATATTTTGCGTTTTGTTTGCTTTTAACAGAAAAAGCTAGGCAATGTTTAAACGGTTGTACAAACTTCCGCGTTGACGAAGTGCACGCGAAATCTCGAAAACGAACCAAAAATCTTTTCGCACATTTTTTGCCAACCAAAAAAAAAATAGGAAATCCAATTAGAGCATACAGCGCACCTTAATATCCGCGAAATATAATTCACTGTTGCGTTACTCTATCAAACAATAAAAGCACGAAACACGTCGATACTTCAATATGAGAAATTAATTGGTTCACACTTTTTCGTTGTGGATCGACTACAAAAATTTTATTCTCTTGTAACAATCAGTTCCTTCGTTCACGAAAACTTTATTTTTGAAACTTCTCGTGCGATAATTTCGTAATGAATTTCGTTATGTAATCTAATGCAGACGTACGAAACAACGAGGGAAACATGTTCGATGCAACGAGCGCGGAGTTTCAGCAGCAGTCGCGGAGTCTAACTTCATAATTTCAATTTGTCGCAGGAACAAAGCCGGTTTTGTAACGAAGTTATTTCAACCGGTTCCCTACGAATCCTGGTTGTGTTTCGGTTCGACGATTTATCGTTGAGAATTCGGCTAATTGATTCGGATTGCGTAACGCGACGAAATGCATCGAATTGTTCGGATACAATCGATCACTGCAGCTCGCTCGATCTCCCGTGTCGATTGCATCAGGGTTAAATTGGGCCCAATCAATATCACTATTCCTCGAATTATACATGCACGGTGTGTATGTAAAATTTCTTCTCTTGTCTCGAGACATAGTTGAACAAAAGATACAGAGTGTTCCAAGAATATGTACTTCCTTGAACGGCGTGATTCCTCGGTTCATTTGAAGTAATTGTATGACGGACAGATTCCGACTTCGCCAACGGTAGCTGCGATCTGATTGGATCGTGATTTTCGTTAATAACTCCTTGAAAAGCCGTGGAGAACATTTTCAAAAAAGAAAAAGTTTCGCCTTACGAGGAAACACATCATTGTCGGGACACCCTGTAGAAGGATGTAATAATAGAAGAATTTCGGTCCTCAGGATAAAGCGACCCTAAAATCCGGAATTTCCTTCGGTCGTTCAAACAGCAATTTGACCAAGGCGTGGCATTGACACGATTTCGCGAACTTGAAAATCCGCTGCGTGAAACGAGGTCGCTAATTTCGGTAGACGGTAGCCGTTCGGCCCGGAATATGGACGTAACGGCCGATTTCGACGCTCGCCGCGGCGCACAGTGGGCCGGATCGAAAAATTTAGGGACATTCGACCAAAAAGTCGACTTTTCGAAATTGCAAAATAATGAATTTGTATTGCTTCGTAAGGATCTATGGACCTCAAAAATGAAGAAATTAATGAAATTGAATAAATATTTTAGTTACAATGATCATTTAAAGTTGAGCGTTTTGAAAGTAGCATATTTCACCAGGCAGAATTGCTCAAGTTCTTTGCGATGTCCTCATTGTTTCGTCCCATATTTTCTCTCAGTTTTTTTCGTATGATATAGAGCATCTCTTTCCAATAAGAAATCATATATTTTTTTAGTAATAACTAATAATAATATATTTAAAAAATAATGCTGAACGATACATGACAGATTAAAAAAATGTTGCATATTTGTTAAAGGATATCTTTTTTTTCCCAAAACTTCCCAGGCTCTAACAAAGAGGAATATTTTCGGTAAAACTTCCTTTAAATAACCGTACAACAATCATTTCCGACGACGTCCGACGAACAACAATATAGTTGTTTAAAGCGGACAATGTTTTGGCGAGTACGGTCGCCGCACGTTGGCGTTGTGAAGCGGCGAGGTAACCTAAGAACTCTTAAGATTGTAAAAAATTGTTTCTTTTCTTAAGGAAAGCAACTGATTCAACAACTACATAAAAATTTATAAAAATAACTAACTAACAAATTAAACAAAAAATATATTCTAACACGTATTATTCGAAAGAGATTATTTTATAATATTTTTTAGTTCAAACCTCATTTCAATATCTCAAACGGTTCAAAAGTTATGAACCAATGTCCCTAAATTTTTCGATCCGGCCCACTGTGCGGCGCTCGTAAACATGTTTTCAAGGGGAAGTCGTTGAATGCAACACGGAGCTTTCACGTGGCTTCACGTGTGTCCGACAACAGCTGCAGACCATCCAAGAACGTGTAATACGGCCGCTCCGAGGCCTGCCTCGAATCGTTCAACTCGGAATCATCACCGGGAGAACGGTGTTCCAGTGGCCGCTGTAAAGAAACTTCCTGTCACAAAAATATTGTACTCGAAAGAGGTGATTCCTAAGGTAACTTGAAGTAACTTTTTCCTTAACGAAAATCTTCTGTGGCTTTGTTACGAACTTATTATCGAAAAATGCAGACTGCGAAGAGAATTTTTGCACAGGAGAAAGTTACTTTGAATGAATTCGGGAATTTCCTCTTTCAAATATGACATTTTTGGGACACTCTGTAAATGCATAGGGCGCAATGAAGCCAAGATACTGTAGCAAGTGTACAAAAAACTGTGTTCCAGAATTTTTTTAGATTTTTTCAAAGCGCAGGAAGATTAGTTGCGAATATAAACGACTCAGTGTATACTGTCCATTATTGAATGAACTAGTAAGAGAATGAATAGACTTTTCGGGGTCAGAACCTAACTGGACTCAAGCTAGTCGAAATTATCAGTGCTGGCACAGGTCGACGCAGTTTCAAAGGCAGAAGGTACAAGTTCTCCCCGAAGTTCCCTCATTGTCCCTGAACTCGAAAGCTTCCGAAGGGACGAGCAACGAGGTGGCATCTACTATGCAATACATACGCGTACTACACATGTATACTCGCGATTGTGGCACATCGGACAGAAGCGAATCGAAAACAGCTGTACAACCCGCCAGTTTACGTGCACTTCAACCCTGCGAGAATTACGACCAAGAGTCGCGTTTACCAACGAAAATTGATTAAAGAAACAACCGGTGAAAAATCATTTGTTTGGAGAATTTTAGGCGCATACGCGTTTCTTTTATTTAGCTTCGCGTCGAGGAGGTCCAATGTTAAGAGCATTTTTAGAGTACACTCTGCCCGGCGCATAAATAGAGAAGGGTTTCTTCTAGGTCAACGTTTCTATAAAAAGGGCTGGAGACGTTGACGTTTCACTCAGCTTGTTTATACCTTGTAGAAACATCCCTGCACCATTTAGGAAGGATGAAGAAATTTCAGAGTGTACATCTAAATTTTTCAACTTAGTCAAATGATTAAATATCATAACAAATTTTACTTGGTTCTTGTCTCTTGATTACTGTCATGGTATTACTGGTTTTGATGGAATGTTTCTTCGAGGAACCTTTTAGTTCTTGTGAAATCATGACGAGACCTTCGTCAGAACGTTTGACGGGTCCAACTAGATGTTCAATAGTGTGTTTATTTCTGGCATGGTCCACCTGCTGGTGGATGCATATTTCAAAATTTTCTTTTTGTTAGTAGCTAGTAACTACTGCCAGGATTAGAACATTAACGATTTCATGATTTCATTTCCAGTGAGTTTTATTAGCGTTCGCCCATTAAAGAATATTATTTTCAAATTCTGATTGAAAATTAAAAAGATTCCACGATTAGCTTCTCTTTGTTTAGCCATTAAATTATTATTACTTAGAAACGGCTGATTAGAGCTTTTAATTACTTGGTTACCGGTCTATTGTGTTACCCGATATTAGTACCCTTGAAGAATATCA
Organism: Lasioglossum zephyrum; assembly: GCA_028455615.1. Lineage (NCBI taxonomy): Eukaryota > Metazoa > Arthropoda > Insecta > Hymenoptera > Halictidae > Lasioglossum > Lasioglossum zephyrum. The sequence continues at coordinate 3,479,777 of CM052323.1, read as the reverse complement.
TTTGCAAATTTTGATCGAAAATTAAGAAGATTCCACGATTAGCTTCTCTTTGTTTGCCCATTACATTATTATCACTATAAGAAACGGCTGGATGATTAGAGCTTTTAATTACCTAGCTACCGGTCCATTGGGCGTCGTGTTACCCGATATTAGTTCCCATATCTTCCACTACGGTGTTAGGAAGCGCGGGGCGACGTGTGAATCCCGCAGTCCGTATTGTGCTCGGTTACTTTAATTCGTTCGGATACGGGGGTGGGCCCCGTGGATAAAGAGCACCGGAGATAATGTCGACTTTGAAATTGGATATGCTGGAACGCACACGACGCCCTCTCCCGCGTCGCTTTCTATCGCCTCGACTGCATTCCCTTAATTACTCGCGCGGACGGTGTACTAATTAACAGAAACGCCGTTCTCTGTTCTAGGCGAGGCGCGGACGTGAGGGCTGATCCGATGAATGGGGCTCAGCTCTGGCACAGGTATTGTCTAGAAATAATTTCGTAAAGGCCGGTTAACGAAACCCAGTCCGACTATTCGATTCCAACCACTCTTGATAATCGATTCGCCTATGGTTAGCTTAATCTCTTCTTTGAGCTACCCTCCGTCGATCATGCGAATCCTCAGACGCGAGATATTTCCTGTCCGATTGATTGGGGCCTGGGAAAAACTCATTTACTGCCCGACTAGACTTCACGATCCTTAAATGTAATTACTAGACTGCGGATTTGGTATATTTATAGCAAAAATTGGTATGTACAATTTAAAGCAGTGGACATATCTAAAAAATTAAAGAACATCAACGTATTAAATCCAAGTTATAAAAATCCGTAGATTAATAATTAGTTACCATTTTCTTGGATTACGTTCTAGAAATATCTATCTTTTCAATTTACAATTTTGTAATGACGAATTTGTAATTTCTATTGGTAAACAAAAAAGTAACGAGTTGCATTTGAGAGTCAAGAAGAAGTAATATATTTTACGGAAACGAGAATTTTAAGAAGTTCCGCTGCTTTGAAAACCTATTAATTTTTGTTCGATTTCAAGCGTTCAACTAACATTGCTTTCAGCGAACCAGTTTTTTCAGTCTATCAACTACTTTGCATTTTCGCGTGGAATTGAATCGAACGAACTGTTACATTTTCGATTCGCGTGATTGCGATCGATAATTCGTGGGGGAAGAGATAATTCCACGACGACAACAGGAATTTCGAGTGAAAATCCTCGACTGTCGGGCGACACAAAATCCTTCTCGTTGCGTAACAACGAGGACGTCCCGGAGGAACATCGCGCAGGATGTGTTTCGGATTCATCCTGTGTTCCGATTGTCTCGTCACCGCATCTGGCTGATAGTTGAACGTCTTGTATCGGGTCGATAGTTACGTTTGCGGATGACAGTTCCGGCGATAATTTCCAAAGTAGGCGTTCCCGGGGCCAGATTAATTACAGGACGCCGGTGGGTCGCATCAATCGCGCGATCGAATGCAATCTGCTCGGGATAGATTCAGTCTGGCTCTGAAATAGCTGTCGGCTACCGAAATCTAAATGCACACTATTGCGAAAAACAGTTTCGTCGACGCTGTTCCACGTCGCTCCACTTACTAATCGACCATGATTTTCTTTTCAACTAATCAGTGCTTCAGACTTTTCACCGATTCGTTTCTCTGATTTCGCGGCGATCAAATTACCTGGACTCCGGTCAATATTTTCATTAAGAAATGTCGTTGACACTCGTGTCTTCTAAATCTTTTACGTCGCTATTTAATTTTCGTTTTTTTTTCACTGTGAGCTTCATTTGGAGTTATGACTGCGGAACTAAAAAAGATTTTTTCTCATATTTTTTGTCAACGGTATGTTGACTATGCATACTAAAAGATAGTTAATTTTTAACGTATATTTTGAACAAATTAGATTCTTAAAAATCAGTTTGAACTAAAAGATTCGTCATTTAAGGACGCACTAATTGGATTTTGAAATTTTCTATATTGAGTTGGGTAGCCTCCCTTGTTAGTTTCGAAACCAATTCCGAGAATCCTCCAGCTCTATGACTGCAATTCCCACGGATGGGCAGTGTACAAGGAAAAAGTTGGCGAAACACATGCCCACGTCCGCGACACGGCGCGGTGGCCAATCCAGAAGAAGGCAAAAAAAACTAAGCCAATAACAGTTTCAGTTTCTGTTTCCGTCGATACGCTTGACAAGAAGTCGCGTGAAGAATTCGAAATGAAATTGCTCGTTCCCGTGTTGGGCCAACAGCCGCGAGGCGAAACGGTGGCGGCCAGAGAAGCATAAAGGGGGTTAGGCGAGTGGTGGAAATCGCGGAAAATCTTTCGCGAAAGTTGTGCAGCTGCACCTGCTGGCAGACGCGTGTGCAAGTTTCGCGGCCGCAAGTTTCCACAGTGGAGAATTCGCGACGAAGAGACTCGGAAAGTTAACATCGCTGAAATCTCCGGGGCTGGTTTAATAAATCGCATCGAGCGAACACACCCCTCGGTTTGGACCGCGATACGATAACCGCTTTATTTCGCAGCACTCGAAACGGAATCCGCTGCATCGAGTAAACGCGAAACTGTTTCCGAGAGAATTAATGCGATCACAACATGTGTTAACGCTGGATGGAATTTCCTTATCAGGCGATAGATAACCGACTCCCAATTTTATCTTGTTCGACTAACCTACATCCTGGACACTTACTGCCCCGTGATTACGTTTTCGCGATTATGCTCTGCGAGATCTCCTGGAGAAGTATTCGATGGATTCATTTGTAGATCTCTCTCTGCGAATTTGTTGGGTATTTATAAACAACGACATATACTTTGCTGTCGAAAATAATCTCCATCGAATTTAATACAAGGTGGTCCACGTAAATGTGAAAGATATAAAAGAATATTGTTATGCTCTTTCCAACGTGAAAAGACTATACAGGGATAAAATGAAATTTTATTTAAGTACCGCTTCTCACAATCGATGCAGAACATTTTGATTTTCCATCCGCACAGTCTAGCGATAACGTGACAAATATTTTTAATGCAATGTAAATCGTATCACAAGGTAAAATGTTTGCAAATTTTATTTTTCCCGAGTTTCCATGGTCATCGATATTTTTTTCTTGTAAATGTATGTTCTCTTTCCTTGCAAATTGGCATTCTTCAATTCTATTAATCTTCCAACGAACAAATGAATCGGATATCAGCAAGACAGCACAACATTTTCACAATTCATTTCCTTGGATGGAATTTTCTCTTGGCGAGTTTCCTTGTAGAAAAGTTCTCGAACCACAGAAGAAAGTGTACGTATCGTCACATAAGGTTTCAAAAGCCCCGTTTCACGGAGGAAAAAAATTGTTGATAACATTCTAATCCCCTAAGGGGGTGTCATCCACTAAATTCCTCCTGTACGTCGCATATCGGTCCCTTTCTAGCCGAGGGAAGGTCTTTTATGAGATGACGAAGGCCCATCAGCAGATTTTCTAAAGCCTTCGTAGGAAGAGGTTAATGAGGAAGTCCGGCGCAGTCAAAGATGTCTGCGGGGATGACTTTGGTCGAAGCCAGGCCTCGAGATTGCCGCTATGAAAAGCATCTAAAAGAGAAAGAACCCGGGCTACTAAAAAGAATAGATTACTGTAGAATAATAAGGGAGAAACATCAAGAGGCAACGCGGAAGCAACGCGAACGCTCGTTAGACTTTATCTAGGGAACTTTTTCTACGTACTTGGCGCACTTTGAACCCTCAAATATTCCCAAGAATCTCCATAGAAAAACCGTAAGTTCGTCGTTAACACGCTGATTCTTGAATTTCTTCACGAGAGTCCTTTAAACACCTTTAAACAATCTACAGTGGGTATAGAAAGCGTTCGTACACTGATCAATTTTATTACAAATAGTTCTTTGCTAACAATTTTTCTGTAAACAATGGATATGTACATACTCCGAGAAAACTATAGAACAGATGCAATGCAAAGAAAAATTAATTTTTCTTGATTCACTTGTGAAAGTAAAACAGAACTGACCGAAATAAACCAGCAAAAAGTATTCGTGCAGCTTTTAACTTTTTACAAATTGAGAAAAAAGAAACGCAATTTAAATAAACGCAACATTAAAACTAAATTATTCTCGGCATGGAATTTACGAAGCAGTCACAAAGGTTTCTTTGAAATTGATCAGTGTACGAAATATTTCATAACAATTGTTAACGTTATACTGTATACTCTCGAAATACTTCTAAAAAATCCTAAACTTCGAATTACTCGATAGTTTTCAGAATTGTTCGACGAAGGTTATCCAGGATGATGCATTCGTGGCAAAGGAGAGGTTCGTTAGCGGAATATAAATGGTGGCCGGTGGTCTTTCGACCGATTTCGATTGTCTCTGTTGGATTCCGTCACCGTTGTCCCCGTTTCCCCACGTCAAAGTGACGAAGGGTAGGAGGAGCCTGAAGTTCATTCGTCAAGCGATTGCGACAGCCGATTCTCGGCTCAAATCGAAGTCGATTTTCGGATAAACAAGGCCGGGACCTGGTCCCCGGCTGATTGCAGGCATTGTGCATCCCTGGTTGCGTCCTTCCGTCTTGTTGAGCTCTATTTAAGCGAAACGCAGCCCGTGGTGTTCCCCGGGAAATCGAATCGGAAACTGGCGACTTGAAGGATGTTTAACTTCGCGGCGGAAAAACTACCCGAACGTTTCCTAGCCTTCAAAAAATATCTGAACATTTTCTCGATTTTCCAAAAATATTCAAGTTATTCCAACTTCCTAAAAAAAGATTGTACAGCAACGAACCTGGACTCGTCTAAAAACTTGAAATCTGTACCTTCACCCGCTATTGTTCATTTTTGTTCGAACAGTTTTTCCAAAACGCGTTCAGGCTCATCCCTATACGATTCTTTTTTACAAAATGATACCAATTAAAATATCAAAAGCTTTTTATGAATTTGATATTTTACACATTTTTGTTCAAAATCGCACAGCGTTGTGCTTGAAGTGGACCGTGGATCGTAGATCTCTCGATGAAACAATCCGCTGGAATAATACCGAAAGTCCCCGGAACATTTCGCCGGCTCACGGACCTTTTAAAATATTAAACGTCGCGCGGCGAACGGTTACACGTTAAAGCGCGATCAATTTTTCGCGCGTTACATCACGCTTAGCTGGCGCATTAATCATACGGCCGCTTGATATGAAAATTCTCTCGTGATCTATTTTGAACGCGGCGAAGCCTGGCTGGCCCTCGGGAGAACAGCCATTTTTACGGTTGCTGTTTAAGTAGATTAAAAGGAACAATCATTGCGAATCCGCTTAGCGCGGGATCACGCGGAGATATCGAACAACCCCGATGATGGAATGCAACCGCTACGTTGAACAACACGGCGCTGTAGAACCGCGGAAAATTATTTAACGCTCGGATCCTTGTTTCTGCGTGGCTGCAACCTTTTTGGTTAACCTCCGGCCAGAGTAGATTTTTTATTGAACATTGTTTTCTATTTTTGTAAGCTTGCTTGGCTGTCCTCCGTTTTCCTATTTATTTACTATTGTTTCTCTTTGTCTTTAGAGGAGTAGAAATGAATTATCTCACAGCGTGGACATCGACTTTGCAATTTTTCTTTTATTAATTGAACGATCTCAGTTCTATTAAATTTTGGGCAGTGACATTTTGAAAAGTAAGTAGATTTAATCTATATCATCTGTTTCACTGAACCAGCTGATCGAATCTCGTCCCGAGAGCGGGAACAGTATCCTGGAAATAATTCTCGGAACTTTGTAATAAATTAACGTTCCCTTCGCCATGAACAATTCTAAAAGCGTACAGATGAACGGATGCCACCTTGTGACTGTCAAAAATGGTCTCTGCTCGGCGCAGTCTCTGTGAAAACAATTTACGACACGCCCTACCCATCCAAAGTTTCGCTTTCTGTGACATCAGTTTCCCAATTTTGGTGTCCACCGACATGAATCACGCGGAAAACAGGGATCGAGAGAACCGAGATTGAAAATATTATTTATATATTATTAAACATATCGGTATCTAATCAATTACTAAACATTCAAGTATTGTACGAGGTATTATACCAATGTACGTATAAAATAGGGAATGGAAATATTCTAGGTCGGAGAAATGTTTAGTTTTCGTGTTAAAATAGTTCCGAGTGTTTAATTCTTCAGAACTCGAAGCAAATGGCCCTGGAAAGAAAATGAAAAATGGTGTTGTGCACTCTAGAATGTCGCATGTTCAAACATAAATCTTTCGAGAGGAGCTTCCCAATCTGTAAGATCGCTCGTTACGAGTGGCCCAGCGTGTTTGATGAGATCGTGCGCATTCAGAGCCAATTAGGTTCGCATTCATCGTCGTTTCCGATCGCGTCTACCGGAAGTCCTCTTGGCAATAGCTCGAACAGGATAGCGGCACTCAACCGTGTCTATCGGCGCGTGGCATAAGACTTCAGAAGAAGAAGAGGAAGAAGGAGAAGAAGAAGAAGCGCTTTGAGCTGGTCGACTTCGAGATAAGCCACGCTGGTTGCACCCTGTTCCTTTCCAACGTTCAGTTTCCCCAGAACCTTTTCTAGTATTCGCTGAGAACCTTTCTGCCATTTGCTGGACTCCCAGCAAAAGCCGTCAACGCTTTTCTCCCATCTTTTCTTCGATGAAGAAGTGCCCCGGGAATAAAAACATCGCGAGTCGTGGCGTAAAGAGCCTCTTTCTTCGTGCCCCTTTAATTTTCCAACAGAATCGGAGAGGTGCAGAATGGGGGATGGGGGATTGGAAACGGTCGAGATGCGACTCCCTGCTTTTCGCTCCGTGCTCCCGCGAATGTAAATGCCGTCGCGATAGAGGAATCACTGTTGACAGTTCTTCTATCCTTGATAGAAGAAAGCTTTCCGCCCTCTCTAATTCTTCGTAGATGCTCGATCCCTCAAGGCGACTCGACACGACGCGGTGCTTGCTTTTATACCCAGTTCAAACGGTATGCTGGACGTTCTTCGTCAATCCGAGACATTGTGATTCTTCTTTCACGAATCGATCAGTGCTTGATAGTATTTGAACTTCATCCACGCCGTGATTTTTTAATCTACAGCGAATTTCCTCACTGTCATCCTAATTCTTCATTTCGATTGAACTCGTTCTTCTTTTAAATACACCAATCAGCTTAAAATATAGCAGTTCATGCCATCCCTAGTATCAATAATATTGCAGTATCAAATCTTCTTTATCTTTTGAACCCATTTCTTTGAAACCGAGGTTGAGTTTCTTGTTGAACCTAATAAAAATAAGGTTTGTAGCACCAAGTTCAGTATTGGTTTATAGCAAAACCTAAGATTAAGGCTTGTGTTTGTATTCACAATTATCTTACAGATTGTAAACTATCAATATAAATCTTATGTTATGTATCGTCAACTGGTAACTTTGTAAAACCAAATTGTAAAGCGAAATGGACCCAACTAAGGGTCTAAAGAGCTTCAATTAAAAAAAAGTTCAGTATTGGAATAGAAAAACACAATTTTATTCCGATCTAGAAATACGAATAAAGGGCCTCGATATTATAATATAATTCTGTAAACTGAATAATATAATTTAATTATCTAAAGATCATCCCACGAAAGTATGATTAAGCTTAAATTACTCGCACTCCACATTCTACATAACTGTTCTAAATAATTACTGTAATGCAAAATGAATATTTCCGCGCGCGGTCGTACCATTGTTTATGCTTGAAACACTAAATTTCAAGTATCAAGATTGTAGCTACAGTATGCGTTTAATTAAAAGTTAAGAATACTTGGAAAGGAGTTCGAAAACGAGCAGAGTATTTCCGCGAGGATGCCAGCAGTTGTCGAGAGAAAAAGTCGATCGGGTATCGCGAATTAGGTGCGCACCTTCTCCGATATATCGCGAAGCTTTTTTCGCAGTGATTTAGTATCGAGTTCCCTTCTCGGCTTCTTGCCCGGTCTGCAGCAGTTCGATAAAGGCGACAGAACGTTTTTGTTACAGTCTATTTGTTTTCCTCGCGAGAAGATTGGATTAATGGAATGGAGAATTGAACGTGATCAAAAAGGACAAGTATCATATCTCGCAGAATCTTGGACATTCTCGAGAGTATCGACTCTCTTCGAGATCGACGGAATATATAATCGGAAAGGCCGTCGGGAGATGTATTCGAATCGTATTTGATTACCTTCTTGGGCGCCAGATATTCTATTCCGGTGTTCTTCTAACCTTCTGTTCTCCTGTCTCGACTGCAGTTGTATCTGATTCATAAATAGACCATGGGATTTTATGCATTTATAGTGCACCGTCCAGCTGGCTTCTGTACCGAGCAAAATAAAATGTCCTCGAAACGATTTCATTCGCTGACAAGTCGATGGCATTCTTGATAAACAGAATTTCTGCACGGTTGCTGATTGTATGAATTATTCCGGCCGAATTTATATCTCTGTGGCTGCCGGGGCTAGTGTTAATCGTGTTTGTTGTTCGAGATTATTTATGCGGAGATCCTATTGTCGGCTAACTGCGGACCTTTTCGCAAAATAAAGATTTTTCTATTGTGAATCGAAGCGTCTGAGTCTGTTGGTGATCTACATATATTACTTGTGAAGGATTTGAGCAGAAATCAGATAAGAAATTGTTGAAACTGTTGAGACTGTGCGACTCTTCCAAGAATATTACTCGAAAGGAAACCGGTGTGTTTCTTTCCCATACGTCAATCATCGTAGCGAACGCTATTAATAGGCTTCCGGTAGAGGAAATTCGGGGTTAGGAAATCCAGGATGTGTCACGCAAAGTGTTCCCTCTGGAAAGACGTATTTTCCTCGAGTCCAGGTGAGAGTTATTTATAACTCGACCTAACACCTACGGGAAAAATCGTAGCTGGAGCTTGTAGTTCATTCGAAGCCTACCAAGATACGCTACCAAAGTTCATCTAGATCAATGAGATCATCGGATTCCGAGCGAACAAGAATCCCTGAATCTTCCGGAGAAATCTTATTAAAGGATAGACATCTTCTAAGATCGCTTTAACTCAATCACGCTGGGAACCAGCAACGAAATTCCTCGAGATTCGAGGAAATCGATTCCGTCGAAGCTCTTTCCCTTCTAAATTTCGATATAAAAATGTACCAACAGGATCGACCCCTGATTGCTCGTATTATATACATTTTTTTGAAAAAATCTTTCAAAATGAATAAACATATCAAAAGTTCCTAAACAAGCATATGAAATGAAGCATATATAATGTAGTGAGCATATAAAAATTGACGGAGAAACGAATAAAATGAAATGAATGTGTCAAGATTGTTGGAGAATCAATAGAACGAAGTAAATACATCAAAATTGTTATTCAATACCTTCGAAGAACCATCGTCGCCTCGCGTTTTATGCTTTATTACGTAAAACCGCTGGTCGACTAAAATGAAACAATTCGAAAACTACTAACCATGCTGAGGAGTCCCTGGGAGGGTTGGCCAGGGATGCGGGACGATGATAAACGAGTGCAGCTGCACTCGAGTACGCGTGCAGACGGTAAGGGCCCCTTAAATTTGTTGGAGGTGCGCCGCAAAGAGCTTGTAGCCGCTTTTCTTGCTTCCTCGGCGCGGCGCGGCGTCAGGAAAGATTCTTGTAGAGGAGAAAACGCGTAAGGATCCTACGAAAAGATCCTCCACCGTAAATTCTATACCCTTAAAACCAACTCCCGGCGCAGTAAACTTGTTTTCTGCGCAAAAATGTTATCTATACGTGCTCTGCGTAGACAAACGACCACCGAGAAACAAGGAAAACCGTCGATCCCTGCAAAAATATCCGGAAGATCGCAGATATCGGTTCCATTGCGGTTCCGGAGATGTTCTCTGGGGGGAAATAGGTCTGTGTGTTCTTCTGTCGGTCGTAAATTATTTTTTAAAGTAACTCTTGTAGCTGGTACAGTAGATTTTAATCGAGAGAGAGAGAGAGAGACGTGAAACTGCGACGCTTTACGATCTTGTAATCCTTTTTAGTGAGAGATGGATGCTTTTGTGTGAACAGCTGTAATGTTCTATGGCTGGAAGGATCACTATCATTTTTAGTATTCCTTCAAGTATACTCTTTCTTTTGAGAATGCAGTTTCTAAAGGTTTGCGAGCTCTTTCTTCTTGAAATAAAACGCGAGGCGCTTCAAACTTTGGTGGATCGATCAATCTGTTTTTCCTGGGACGATGTTTTCGTATGTTGAAGCTGTCTGAGGTCTTTTTATTTCTCTTTTCAATCACTTCAATAGATCAAAAAGAATACAGGTATTTCTAAATTCTTCGAATATTTTCGCTGTAATGAGTTTGAACTAGCCCATTTCACAACTCAACAATAATTCCTCCGAGAAATGAGAAAACAACGGGACAAAGCAGCCTAAGAGAGAATAAGAACAAAGAAACTTTGCAATAAGAAAGATCAGTTTCTGTTTCTTAGTGCTCCGGCGCGGCGTGGACCAGGCAGCTTTATACGACAGTCTCGCGAAGAAACAACCGCGTAATCGGCGAAAAATTGCTGGCCAGTTGCCGAAGTTTATTCTTTTATTCGTCGAAACAGTTTAATCGGAATTACATGCGCGTGCCACCTGCAGCCGCGCAGTATGTTTAATTATAATTAACTGGTCGCGGGAATCTACTAGGATTACATACATAAAAAAGGAAGAAAATTTCTGGTTACGCAGGGAAGAGGTTAAGAGGTTCAGGAAATGGATGATTCCTGGAATAAATTAATTCAATTGTACACTAACAGTAAAAATTATTTTTATCTACTTTATTAACGAAAAATGTGTTTTTTTTAACTTGCGAAACTTACTTCCTCTTAATTGTTTTGCAAGTTTTGCAAGATTATTTTGCAGGATATTTCATGTATGTACTTTTTAAAGTCTTAAATATTTTCGGATTCCCCTTTTAGATGCACATTCGCTATATTTTTCCGATTGAAATGATACCAAACACGATACAGTTCGGATTTTCCACGACTGTTTTAATCCACGATTTAGTGAAACTAAATATGAATCGGCCGGGCGCACAGTGGTCCAAAAGCCCGAAAAAGCGGCCAAAACCTCAAAAATTGAACTTCCTCCTAGGAGTTTGTAATTCGAGGGTTGGGTATGAATGCCAGCAAGGAAAAAGCTAAATAGTTTATGGTACGGTCCAGTTGTCAGTTCAAAGTTAGCCTTCGCTTCATAGAACGCCTCCTTCTAAAATGCATAACTTTCTAAATAGTGCATCAATTTCAATTCTACAAAATGGATGCTGTTCCTGGAAGTAAGTAGAATGTTTATCTGTTTTTGTATCTCCAAAATTGTTAGTCATTACGTTACACGATGGCAATATTCGTTGGAGAACGTAGAAGGTAAAATTTGATGCGCGTATTGTAGAAACGTAGACATAAGTAAAAAGTTCCACCGAGTTCCACCAAAATTCCTTTGCTGGCGTGTTGCTAATACATTTATCTTCAAAATGTGAAAAAACCAGCTGCCGAAAGCTGCCTGAATGCTCATACGAGGGTAAACATTGTTTCTTTTCTATGGATTTTGAAAATACGATTTTACTACTTTTAGTAAGCTTTCTTTATAATTATTGTGAATTGAATAGATATCTGCAGTCTTATTTACCCAGTATCCTCAGTTGTTGAAACAGTCTTAAGTAAAAAGACAAATTGCTACCTTAACCCTGAGCGCGTCAGGAACGTGGTTCGCAGGTAGTCGCGCGGCAGGTAATACGGCAATAATATTTTCGCCATTTTTTTTGGAATTTCAACTTCATATTCGTAATCAGCGACCCCGAAAACCCCAAATAGATCATCTTCCAAGCAGATCCAACTATTTTTTAATGTACATGTCCGCCATATTGGATCCGCCATTTTTTTTTCAAATTTCAACTTCATATTCGTAATCAGTGACCCCGAAACCCCCCGAATACGAATTTTTGAGTGCATTAAAGTACGTTTAGAGGTTTTGACCGCTTTTTCGAGCTTTTGGACCACTGTGGGGCGTGGCAATCAATGCGATAAGGCGTTGTTTGCCGCGGCACAGCGAGGCAACGTGTATTGTTTGCCTCGCCTGTGCCCGAAAAATTTTCGCAGCCCGCTCAAATGTTTTTGTGGATAAAAACCCCGTCCCCTTCCCCTGGTAAGTTTCGTCCCATCCAGGAGGGGATGCTAAGTAAGGGGAGTGTAGTTTGCCTATGTTGATCCTATGTAGAAAAAACGTGAAAAGGTCGCGAAACATCAGTATATTTGGCAACAGCGAAATCAGCCGAAATTCACTCGCGACGGAACATTTTGATCGCTAAGCGAAGAGCCGACGTGTGCCTCGTGCCTGTTTTTATTTACCTCGGCCGAACCGCGAAGGTGAGGAGACAGTGTCACGGAAGGGCAAGGGGAAGACTAGTCTACAAGTTAGTCTATAACTTTCGAACCATAAAAGATATCAGCATGAAATTTTCACTAAAATTTATTCAAAACTGATTCTTATGTTCTGATAATTATCGTAATAAATGTATATTTTTTCTACTCATTTTTTCATTAACTCTTTCAATTTTCTTGTCTTAAAACAGAATTTTAAGTTATTCATTTGTTACTTATTTAGTAGTTTATCAGATAATTTCAAACACCGTTGTCTTTGGCTATTCTCTGTATTTCTTGACATTTATTCTTCGTATTGTGAATATTTCTTGAGATACAGAGAAATTTATAATCAAAGACATCGATGATTTAAATTATCTGAAAAACTACTAAATAAGTAACAAATCAATAATATAAAATTCTATTTTGAGACAAGAAAATTGAAACAATTAATGAAAAAAATGGTTAGAAAAAATATAATATTTATTATATTTATTATCTGCGACTTCACATCGGTGAATAATATTCCAGGAATCTTATTAACCAGCATTCTTGGTATTAATTATCCTTGGTATTAATACCTCCTCTCGTTTGAAACCCAAACCAGCAACGATTATGTATTTGATCTCCGAGCAGAATGGTAAATCAAAGTTTCCGACTGCTTCCGGATTCCAGCCGTTTGTCGCGATTTTTCCTGGGGTCACGACTACGGTCTGTGCAAGCACACCACCGCACCGTCATCCAAAACAGTCTCTGTCAAATTAATATTCAGAACGAGGTCGGCCGGACTACGGTTCCGACCGCTTACCTCGTCGGCCTGCCGCCTGAAATGCATTTAAACGCGTTTGAAAGGCGCACTCGGAACTCTCGCCAGTGTTATTAATTCTGCCGATTCGATTCCCCGACGTTTATGCGTTCCACCAGGTTTCCTCGCATCTCGAATTCTACTGCTCCTGTACGAGCGTGCATACAAATTCTATTAATCGTTTCAATTATACCAATTCTCGTGGAAAATACAAAATTGAAATACGAATATAAGACACCTTCGAATATATATCTTTACACAAACACTTAGCGAACGGCATTTAAAGAATGTTATATGAACGAACAGATTCGCGAAATCAAATTAGATGCACAAAGTGCATCGTCTTTCTTTTGCTTCGGAGGCAGGTGCATGAAAAGCAGCAAAAATGCAACGAACTCTCTGCCGAGACACTCCACCGACACTTGTCCATTCTTGTGATCGATAAGCTTGCAAGTCACGTTGGCAAAGGTCGCAAACGGACGCATAAATTCCACGAGAAGAGGCAACGGGGTGCATCCGTCCCGTTCTGGTTTGCAGCGACGTTGCAGTTGGTTTCCTCGTGGAACGATAAACATTCTGCCCGTCGTCGAAGTAACTTCCGCCGAGAACGCTGAATGTTTAGGATAGGGTTTACGACGCCTTGGCCAAATAAGCTGGTCGCGGAGAGGAGTTACGTGCATCTCGTTCAGACGATCCTCAATCTCGAGCCTAATCCGCGAACGATTACTGCAACCGTTCTTCAATATTCAGCTGTAGATAATAAGTCCTCAGATTGTAGATTCCTTTGGTTTCTTCTTTGAAATGTTTCACAAAGATTCTCTGGATTATTGTGAAAGTTTACACGAAGTAAAAAATATCGCAGCGAATAATGTTTCGAACGAAGTGAACCTTAAAAGGGAAGTTTCTTTTCCTTCCGTAAAGGAATTTCTTTGAGGAGACCTGCTCTTTCACTCTTTAACAATGTCTGCGTAGAACCTGAAATTAGTTAGGTCATTTAAAAATTTTCTATTATTCCAAGAAACTTGTGGAAGTTTTTTTCCTTCTTGATTAACTCGACACAGCTGAAAATAATAGCTGCAATAAAAATGCGGTCAAACGGTTCGTCGGAGAGAACAAAAACTCTCCCACCGTTTCGATGAAATACAATTCGGGAACAGTGTGAAAGGATTTATAAATAAAAAAAGACTGTAAATGACTCTTCGAGAGATAAACGTTTATTATCCGTGATATATTCGTTCTGGTGTCCGCCAACGGTCGCAGAAACGAAAGCTCCGTTTATTTCGCGACCACAAAAGAGCATGGCCTCGTTCGCGACCGTAACATAAAACCCGCGGTTTTTAACATTACGATTATCACCTGTTTCTGTAGTTTGTTCAGCGGTAACGGCCGCGAAACCAGTACGGAACAACGGTAGCTCCTGCGAAATGTTTCCGTTCCGTGTCCATTTTCGGCCCGTATTTCCCTGCAGGTCGAGCGTATTTCATGTGTCACCGCGGAGCGAAACGAAAAACACCCTTTTGTCAACTGCAGCGGATCAGCTACCCAGAAAACCGAGACACCTTTCCGAATTATCATAACTTTGAATCTCGCGGCACGTAATAACGCCCCCGCAATCTGTTCGGTGTCACCGAGGAGGGAATTGTTTCCTGGGAAATTGGTTTTCTTGAACTTTCACGGCTCCCCGGAAAATTTTCCCTCTCTAAAATAATTTTTTACAAGTCCGGGTGAAATGTATGCAACGTCGAAATTATTAACACTTTGCGCTCTATTTTTTACTCGACAGTTAAATATTCCTTCCGACCTAAAATAATTCCATTCTCTATGATGTTTTAAATTTTTTACATACATACAATGTTATAAATGTTTAGTAATTGATTGGATACAATTTTTAGTGGCAGATTCACTAAAACTTGGAAAAACAACATGAAATCCTTCATTTTGACGAGCTCGGAGAGTTTGTTATTTAATGTTCTCTTGTGTTCTCCGAAATTGTAAAGCATCACGAATAGTCATGGATGTCTGTACTCTAATGGCGACGTGCGCAGAATCGATTCGCGAAGCTGATATTTTACAATTACTCGTACAAAGTACGAAAACGATACGAAATCATTACTCTAGTCTGTGGGAAACAATGCCTCCTTTCTCCGTGGTGACACTCTAGTTTCCAACGTCCAGTGGAACGGACATTTACTAGAATTGAAACCGAAGCCGCAGTGGAACGAACCTGAAATACGTCCGACCGCGCATTCATTGAAACTAATAATTACGCTGGCGTCAACGTCTTCGCCGTCAATGGGATTGCAAATTATTATGCGTAATTGCGTTTGCTCCCTTTATCGAATGATAGACAAGAGGTAACAACTTGTGCTGATAGAAAATTGATGATGTGTTAATCGTTTGGTTTTAATTCCGTTCAATATTCGATTGATTCAAACAATAAACAGCATCGAAAATTCATTGTAGACTATATCATTAATGGACTGCAGATTTTATGCATTTATGACGACAATGAGTAAGTGTAATATAAAACAGTACAAAAATTGAATGAGTTTAACAATGTCGATATTAATATATGAAAATTATTAATGAAAAAAGAATACATTTTTACTTAACTCCTATAAACTGTAATTGATGTAGACTTTAATTATCAACACAGAGAACGTCTACCATAACGACATCCACTGTACCAACGCCTTCGGTCTATAAAATAAATTCATCGATATCCCTGAAAAAATCGCCACGGCAGATCATGAAACCAGAAACAGTAATAAAGCCAGTTCTTTTTTCACTCGACTAACCAACGAAAATATTTTCCCCGTGTAACAGTAGATGTGGGCAAGCGTGAAACGGCCATGGAAAATGGTGGTAGACAGTCCTGGAACGCGTAAATTACGTTTTCGGTTGCGTTTTCGCATGTTCTGACCGATATCTTTCGATCTATCGACAACGTTCGCTTTTATGAAAACCTGTCCGATAACAACGGCGCCAGGAACAAAGAAACAATGAGACGAGCGAACCGAAGGACAACGGTATCCTTCCTCGTGGCGCGCTGCGGTTGTTTCACCGATACGCTCCGTGTTCCAATTAACGATGAAAAAGTTATGAGTTGTTGGACAACGAACAAAAACCAAGACACGGAGACGTACAAATATCTGGAACGATGTTGCGAGGACGGATCGACTCGCGAATTCAACCGCGTATTTTTCAAAGTATAGGGAGCGCAACTGTATATCCGCCATTATTTCAAGGAACTCATCCTTATAACTTCTCTTCGGACTTTTGCCGCGTTTTGAATTGATCGTGCGTCTTTATCTTGTTCTAATCGAGCAGAGCTGATTTGATTCCAGATCCACGGACCTGGTAAACGATCCAAGCAAATCATTCGTTTATAGCCAGTCGTATTTTAAATATCATTTTTCTTCTCGTTCTAGAAATTATAAAAAATTGTACATTTCGTGCAAATCGCACAATGAAAATTAGAAATCATTCGTTCATGGCCATTCATATTTTAAACATCATTCTTGTGCCACTTTATAAATTGTACAAATTGCAGATCTTGTGCAAATTATAGTTTCAAAAATAGTACATGAAGTTTCGCGTTTATACATACATATGAGAGACTTCGAGAAGATTTCTTCACCGCTAGCGCGACAAACTAAAAGAGATTTCCCGTTGGACAGTGTTAACATTCGAACTAGGTGTCGTCGAGAATGGAATTTATTCGTTCGTAAAGGCAAGAGTCGCGCACAAATCTCGATAGCTCGACACTTGGAGTTACAAGCTGGGGGACGATTGAACGCTATAAATTCTTTAAAACGTTCCCGGTGCCGTCCGTTTCCTTCCTTTGTCGTCCTCGCGATATCCTTATCAGTAGAACGTGAATTCGTATGCAAATTCGTAGATTTTTCTGCAAAAGTCGGAACGAGAGACAGGTTTATCTGGGCGATAAAAAACCCCGCGGTGGAAGTCAAGTACAATAGATATGCATTCGCAATGTATGAAGTTCATAATTCAATGAGTTTTAACACGGACGCTGAACGATTTTAATGATCGCACAGATGGAACTTTGTCGCTCCACGTGGACAGTTGTTTATACATTTTTTGAAACGTGTGTTCAAATTTCAAGACAACAGAGACAAACAAATAACGCGTTAGAAATATTTATAAAAACCCTCGAGACTCTGTGTGCAACGATAATTAAATTACAGCATTAATTAAAATCTTAATTGTATATTTTCAAGTCATAAAACAACAGACAACAGAGCCAAACAAATAAACGTCACGCGTTAACAATATTTATACAAATCCTAGAGACTGAATGCAACGACGATTAAATTACAGGATTAATGAAAATCTTTATTTTACATAGAAATGCTGCGTCGACCAAGATACTCCGCGATTCCAAAAATCGTCCAGATAATTGACAAGCGAATCGGACATTTGTTCGGCCACAAAGTTAAAATCCTCTTATCGGTTCGTTCCGATAACTGTCCGGAAAGAACGAGAATCCTCTTTTTCGTCGACGAACGTGTCCATCGGACTTGAGAAGAGATCGTCGTGAAACAGGGAAACGAGTGAGCCATTATCAGTTTCCGACATTCGCGGTGTTCCATTACAGTTCTCGATTGTGCTCTCTTCTTTTTCACAATCAAGGATAATCCAGCGTCGAAACGGTTCACGGTCTACACAGGCTTGTACAATTTCGCGTATCGATGCCTTGGGAGCCGATTCACCGAAGCTTTATTAAAACGCGTATTTAATTAATCATCGATTCGATAATATCACCGCACCGATGGGAAAGGAAACGCCCTGCCCCGGTAGAGAATCCGTGCAACCGTGCTGCAAACCACCGTCAATTAAAACAACGATGAGTCCTTAATCGACTGCTCGGTTTATATCTCCGTTTAATAGTTTCCCGGTGTTTCCCTATCAGCCCGGTCATTTTTCACGCTTATCGACCCCGCTAACGAGGGGAGAAATAATAAACTCGCTGCTGATACCTAATGAAAACCGATTATGCGGGGAACATTGAATACCCTGTTAGCTGTTCGACACAAAATTTCCCAATTTTACACGCTCGATTCATGCGGTACTTAGTTTGACTGTTAGCGTCTTATCACACAAAAATTAAAGCAACATTTCTGCGAATATTCCTGTGTAGATATATCGACTTATTTTTGCTTGAAGTTGGACTGCGGACGTTTATGTATTTTCCAATTTTTCTAGACAAATCTTAAGATTGTGGAACGAAGTCAGATTTTATTTTTAATGGGAACAGTCAAAACGAATAAAAATTGTACAAAATTCTATCGAACTTTATATCCTAGCCTTTCTCGAACATTTTCATAAGCCATAAATGCATAAAGATCCACAGTCTAATTATTACATTGACTTACTCTTGCTTGAAATGTTTAAGCACCATCAATTATACTTTAAGCGTCGCTTCTCCAAAGGTTTATAGTAGATTTAAACGTTTGCACAGGACATTGGCGACGTACAATGTACACAAAGGGCTGCCGTGTTTCGCGAGACATTTAAGCAGAGTGTATAATTGTGAATTTTAGATTCCAGCATCGCGAAGTCTCTTTCCGGGTTGATCCGAAGGAGGAAAAAGAGGGAGAGCGAGAGAGACGGAGAAACGGTACATACAAAGGGAGTCTCGTCTTCGAGGACGTATTTCCCGCGACTGTGGACCCTAGACAAATACAATGAGCTGGTAAACACCGCGGAATTCGAAGTGTCCTGACTGAATTGGCTTCTCGCTCTTGCCGTTTCTTCTCGAAGGTCCTCAGGGGAGAACCATGGCGCGGCGTAAAGGGATCAGTCCCTAATCCTGCGGAAACGACACGACGAGACGCTCCGGTTAACGGGCATAGAAAACGATTCTCTTTGCTGTCGAGGGAGAGAAAGAGAGTGTGTGTATGTGTGTGTGTGTGTGTGAGAGAGAGAGAGAGAGAGCTTGGTATACAGTAGGAAAAATCAGAAGGAATCGTTTCCACGTAATGTCCTTGTAAACTGGAACACTCGGGAATCCTTGACAGCGGAGATACTGGGATTCTGGATCGCGGGTATTTTATTATTGGAAATTCTAGCATCGACTTGGTGTTAAGATTCTTATCGGACTAGATGATAGGACATGCAGAAAGATCTAGGGAAGAGTGAGAATCGTATAAAAGGTATAGCTTGCACAATTAATCTGTCTACTACAAGCTATCTGCAACCCATTTCTTCCATAAGATAATTGAACACGCATCTGTCCAAGTTGTCGGTATCGATTTTGAACATCTGTCGCGACAAACGATACATAGCTCAAACTCCCATCCAAGCTACTGACGATATCAAAACCACAGCTACTGTACATCATTATCATAAATTCATTATCATCGTGCAACACTTTCATGAAAAAAACTTTTCATCCCGCTAAATTGGATAACAATTTCCTCGAGCTTCATCATACTTAAACATTCTTCCTGCGTCGATGCGAGTGACTGGGCAAGCATCGCTTTTACACGGGTAATTTATTTTGTATCGAAACGACGGGCCACTAACTACATCTACACCGCATCCGAGATTTTTTCCACGTACTCGATATCTTATCAAGCTCTCGTGACTAGTTCTGATGTATCGTTTTCGCAGCAAACTCTTAACCCCGCAGAGAGAGAGAGAGAAAGAGAGAGTTCGGTACGTTCTCCAGACACGTTCTCGCCATGGAGGAACTCGCTCTGGAGCCGGGAGAATTCAGGACATACTGATCGTCGAACCTGTGTGAAAATGCACTCCACGATAGACTTTTTGCACGCGCGAAAATTGTATTCGCGCGCGCCGGTGCGAGAATATTCGCCGCGAGAATCGGGAGTACAGTACGATTGCTGGACGTCCCGCTCAAATTGAACAGCTGTCGTCGCCCTTTGTCACTGCGAATTTTACTAAACAAATTCCTATCAGATTTTAATCTGTCCTTCCCAATCGTTCGAGCATCACGACTAGACAGCGGATTGTGTGCGTTTGTGACAGAAATCAGTAGGTGAAACGTAAAACAGTAAAAATGTTTTAAAATAGTAAAAATACGGAGACGTTGTTCTGAATCAATTAAAATGATTCACACAAGAATTTCCATGCAAATGATGTGCATATACATTTTATGTTGCACAATGATCCGATGTCTAATGATGCACTTACAATTATATTCCTTCCTGATTCTCGTATTTATCATTGTTTCCAGATAGTTCATTATTCACAGCATCCTCTTCATCAATGTAACGAGTTTTCCCATTTAATCAGTGCGCCCGCACTACCACAGATATCCTCAGCCGAAGGATGCGATCTATCTCATCCATTTCTTTTTTACTGCATCCCAGGCATAAACTCGAACAAATCCGAACACTTCCGAAATAGGTTACACGTGCGATTTAATCAGAATTCGTGGATCGAACGACGAGCGGCTACCTTCCGAAAGATCCATCGATCCTTCCTGTTCCTCTTCTATCTCGAGACACGGGTCTCGTTACGAGGAATTTCGTGCCAAGAGGAACGACTGTCGAATTCTCTTTCTCTCTTTCTTGTTTTTTTACTGTTTGCCATTTCCCGGACGGAGTCGCCCGAATAAACTTGGTTTACTTTCGCAAAAACGGAGAGATCCCCTTTCAGAGAAACGTTAGCTGCCTCGGAATCGTCCGAGAAAAGATCCTGGAAAGATCTCAAGGAAATGTTCCCCGTGAATGATGTCGCGTTAACGAGGTATAAAGAGAAATAATGATTCCCGTGCATAACGAAGCATTTCGTTGGAGCAGGCGAGATGTTTCCGCGAGTTTGCGAACTGGGGCGATTAGCACTTGAACTGCGCCGAAGTCACCTGTCACGAATTTTTTAAATCCATTACTATTGAAACTTGCCAAAACGTTCATCTCCTCTTCCTGTTTATTATTTTAAATATGTGACAGCGTTCTAGCAAATTGTATTCAATGAAAACATTATGTTCAATACGGTTTACACAAATTATGTTGGTATTCTCTTTCTGTTTATTATTTTAAACCTGTGACTGTGTTCTAGCAAATTATATTCAATGAAAACATTATGTTCAATACGGTTTACACAAATTATGTTGGTATCCTCTTTCTGTTTACTATTTTAAACCTGTGACTGTGTTCTAGCAAATAGTATCGAACGTTCATTATAACGGACAGCAAAACTTTTCTTCGCTAGTTGAAATACATTCAGTAAACGCGTTTAATACTGTTTACACAAATATATTAAGCAATTGGAGGCTCTAATGGGAAACGCAGACAGCTGAAGTTTTTCAACGAGCTTTTCTTAACGCTCGTAAAACCAGTACAGTTTTGACAAACAATGCGCTTGCCGGTTTTTTGCGACGGGGTTTTTAATCAGCGGGTTTTAGGATGTATCAGTTAACCCGACGATTGTCAAACTGGCGCCAATAAAAATTCCACGGAACAATTTATTGGATAAAGCGAAAAACGAGTACACCCTGCGACAAATCGGAGAGTTGCTGTCGCGCAGAGTTGAGTCGTTGCTGCATGAGTTTGTTGGTTCGCGTGAAACACTACGACGACAATACTTTATTACGGGGAATCACTCTCGCCGTCGAGAAACCGATAAATTCTTCTTCCCGGCAGAATCGTATTCCATGCTAAAAGCTTTCGGCCCAATCCATTTGGCTCCTTCGCGATGCAGTACATCGGATACTAGCCATTAACGGAGGAAAAATATATTTGTACAGACACGAAAAGTCCGATAGGTGTTCGAACATTCAATTTCTGATTGCCGAAACACTGTGAATATTCAAACTATTATAAATTCGTGCTAAAAGATTCGTACAGAAATCTTGTCACTCATCGCTGACTTTCGCCTAAACAATTTTCTCATGATGCGATAAATAGAGATCTCAAGCTTTGAAATGAATTCAGGTTAACTTCTGTACGATTAAAAAAAAAATTTATAATAATCAGAATGTCGTCCTTAAACTATTCCGGAGGCTAGTAATCGTATTAGAGAAAGCGATCGAAGGCGGTACTTGCGATCATTAAGGTGATTATGGTTCGTTTTATGTTTCAGTTTTCCACCGAGGGAAATCATGACAGGAACATACCGAAGATCGGTGAGTACAGGTAGAGACTTGAACGCTTTTCATTTTTCTCACGACCCAGTTAAACGTTGCACCGATCGGAAACGTTTCTGTGCACGATGTGTTTATTTGGACGCTTTCAGCAGACCATTTGGGAAGCGACGGGAAATTTGTTAGGCGGAATCTCTCGCTATAAATAACTGTTCGAGATGTATGCCGCAAAGAATATAAAAATGATCATTGTATACTGCTGAAACGAAAAATCGATTCCGCTGCTCCATTGAGGATAAAGTCTCTAAACGAATTACTAGACTTGAATCGACAAACGTCTGAGAAAATTTGTTTGGTTTGGTTTTCGTTAATTAAATCCTTAAAGGAAAAATAAAGGAGATATTTCGGTGGAACACCCCGTATTACAGCCTGTGTGGATACCGATAGTCACGGAGGCGTGAAATTTTCGCCAGAGGCTCGGCCTTAGCTACGACCAAATTTATGGAGATTGAATGACACGAACAACCGAGTAATATTCGAAAAGGCTCCTACGGCGATAAAGCGTCCGACGACTTCGTGAGTGGGCGTTCCCAGTGCATCGTGCAAATTTATTAGAATCGCCGACCAGGGGTCTATGGCCGAGGAAAAAATCTATGCAAACGACACGCGAGCTTGGAGCACCTGCGAGAAGCCAGTCTTCTCCAGAACTTTCTCCATCTTGTTTTGGTGTCTTAAAAATACTCGTCGGAGACTCCGACATATGCACAATCAATTCTACAATTCTCCATTCGGTTGATGAAAGCAATTAACCCCTTGCCGTAATATTTCCTTTACAATTACAGCGACAGAAACGTGTTTATCCAAAAGTCTGTCGTAGAAGAGAAAAGAAAATTTATATTTTCTGTACGGCTACATTTATCTTAATACTTAATCCTCATCCCTCGTGCCAATTTGACACAATTTTCCCTTTTTGAAAAATTGAAATCAAAATAAAATTCATCGGAAATCTATTTGAAAAAAAGTTTCGCAAATTGTGTACATCGTATGTGGAATTTACACAGTGACAACTTTTCTGCCGAGCGTAACACCGCCCTCATATTTGCGGGGGCGTCGATTCGCGTGGCCCGCTCGCAGAAATTATCGATGGAAATTCGCACACGGCTCTGTTAAGAGCTGTTCGCAAATTACTCGCTGACACGAACCGGCCGCTGGATAACGTTCCGAAATATTTTCAGGTTTCCGCGAGAGTAGAACGATCATGCTCCTCCATCTCTCTCTCTCTCTCTCTCTCTCTCTCTCTCTCTCTCCCGGTATCTCTCTCTATTCTTGGTCGTTCTTTCATAACGTTTTCGTATTCTCTTTTGTTCCGTGTTTCGCAAATTTCATTTTTCGATTTATTCGTTTGCTTTTTCTGATTTTGGTCGTCCCATTATTGGGGTATGTAGAATACACGATATAATTTGAATTGTGTTCAGTGGTTTTATCCAGACCTAGGCAACTGATGCTCTCAGACGCGATGGCTTAGCTTCCCCCACCCAACCGGCCAGCGCGAGGCCTGTCCGAACCTGCTCCAGACGATTCTATACGTCATCGACTCTCAGAGTACCAAGCGTCCGAGTCTCGTTAAATTGACGGTATACAGTATACACGCAGTGTTTACTTGCGCCGCCTTTTCGCTCTCTCTCTCCCGCTCTCCCTCACCCTATCTCTCTCTCTCTCTCTCTTTCACTCTTTCTCTCTGGTGAATTTCTTGTTTCTTGTGTGTTGCTGTTTGCTGTTGCTGGAACGATCCCGATTAGTCCGGATGGCACGGCGCCATGTTTGCTCGTTCCAGAAACTTTTATCTTCTTATTGCTGCTCGAACCTGGCCTTTTAATTAGCGAACACCGGGCAGAACTTAAAAAAGACGTCGCAAGAGATACCGACAGTTTTTTTTTTACGAAACTTTTAATTGAATGGAGGCGCGTACGTTTTTGCGAAGACTCGACGACGCGATGGGTAATTAGACTGCGGACCTTTGCGCATGTATGGTGACGGGGACTGCACAAAACACACGCACTCGCGAAAACAAATTGAGGATGTTGCAGTCAGGATTTTCAGGAAATTCATTGCTCCTTTGGATTGAGTCGCGAGATGATGGGACTTTAGAAATTTCTATTGCACCTGCAGATTTGCGAGATACAACAAAGTATTGATGAATTTATTCGACGAAGGATAAAACGTTTCTACTTCAATGCTTTTCAGTTCCAATAGAGCGTTGCTAATCATATAGTAACAACCAACAGTGCACAGTTCTCTGAGAGCATGAAGTTTTACGATGTAATTTATAGAAACTGTAGTCGAGCAGATATTTCTTTCTGGTATTACGACTTCCTGCAATCCAAGAGTCACGTGGAAACCACTTCAAACTTTGGTAAAATTGTCTGCAGTGCATCTAATAATAACTGCGGCTACAGCAGAACATTATGCAGGCAAAGTTGAGGTAGAACATTTTATGTGCAATATCCCAAAGACGTACAATATCTTTTCAAGATGAGTCCGAGTAAATTATTTCTGTCGTGTTCGTAGTATCTGCAGTTCTTGTAATTTTCATGCATTTATTATAGCACTATCATTAGCCAGAAGATTCGATGCATTTACGTAAAATTTAAAAAAATGTGAAAATACGGAAACTTTAATCTTTACGTAATCTTAAATCGGCTTGATGCTTCGTAATTAAAAAATCGCTCTGAGTAAAAAGGTGAACTGCAGCTGAAGCGAGTGCAGGATGCATTAAAGCTGCAGCGCAGGGTCTTGCAGAGGGGATGGTTGATCCCTCCGATTTCGTATCGGCTGGGCGAAAAAGTTTCGTCGGAAGGAAGGTGACGAGCGGCATGAATATTTGAAAGGTTTCGCGAGAAATTCGCTCGCCGCGCGTCGTATGAATTTTCAGCGGCGAAAAACGTTGCATATTCGATTCGAGAGGGACGTGATCGATAAAAGCGCGTTTTCAAGGGGGCACGTAACATCTCGTCGACTGTACAACTATTATGGCATTGTATAGATATAGACGCGTTTGGTACACGCCGTTGATCACAATGAACGATCGGTTTCGCGAAGGGAAGCGGCCGCCTTGCGGATAATATTTACGGAGAAGGGCATCGAAGAATCCCTTGCTCAGAAATATTTCACGATTTTCCGGCCTCGAACAGCTCCGTTTACGAAAACATTTGCAAACGAACCGTACGCTCGATTTTCTATTATTAAAACACCGAACTAAAACCTAAACAACTTGAGGGAAACGGTACTCTGAAACTCGCGAAGAATATTCGTCGATAAATGGCGAACCTCGTTTCAATTTTATGTTTACTTTCTGTTAGAGAAGTTTACACGCACCTGTGTACTGTCAGTGCTCCGGAAAAAATTGTTTTCATGTCGTGTGATACGGTGTGGAATTTTCATGGTGATGTTATAACGCGTTTGGAGAGTGTTTTTTTAGAGAAATTGAAAATCGGAGAATTTGTTGGTGTATGTTATCGCGCGTACCTTGTTCTCTTACAAATCGTACCAGGAATTTGAATGTTGCTGGAAATACATATTTTCGTAATATACTAGATTCATTTAAAAATTGTGTCAATGGAGTCTCTACTTAATGACAAATGTGTACAGAAGCTTATATGTACTTTCTTGCAATACGCTGGTTTCCTTTAATAATCGTATGAATAGAAGCTTAATTTCAAAATCGTTTCAATAGAAATTTTATGTAATCATGAATAGACACCGGATTTTTGTGAAAAATAAAAATCTTCCTTCTTAATATGTTTAATATTATAGGTTGAAAATGATGTAAACAATAGTTTTAAATTCTTCTAATATTTTTATCGTTCTAAGTTGCATTTTTCTTCTCATTTTTGTCATAGGTGCATAAAATCCGCTGTAATCGAGTTTTCTATGAGGATCTTTTACTTATTCTTATATGCAGAGTCTTCGAGGAATTTTTGTGAATTTTCTTTTTAGAAAATTTTCTTCTATACAAAAACTTCGTCTCTGAATTATTTCTTGAAATATTAACCCCGAAGAGGTTACTGCATATTGAATTGTGATTTGCGAGAGGACGATACCTTGTTTGCCTTGTTCTTTTCGCGAAGATATTTCCAAGCCATAACGCGTTGCGAATCATAAAGCAACGCGGGTAGCCCCGCATCACTTTCGATGTGGAGCACGGAGATCCCGTCGTGATCTATGTGCACTGGGTCCGCAAAGGCTGCGTTTCAATCTGGCTCTGGGAACAGGGCTCAGATTTTGGATCAACAAACCGAAAGATAACGCACGAATGGATCCCGGAGTCTGTGTTTATCCAATCTTGCGTAGACCATCAGTTTGTACACTTGGTGGTTCATTTAGTATAATCACTGCTCCGCGACATACGCGCATACACAGCAACACACATACATACATACGGATGCGTACTGCTAGGAACACGACTCTGGCTGTCGTGCGACCTAATCATTCGGGGCTAACGAACGTTATCGATTTCGTTAAACCCATCGTGTCCCTTCGAAATCCACCGCATTGTGATTTCCCCTTTTTTGTTAACAATTCTGTTTGAGAACGATACTGTTGGTAAAAAGGAACATCGTGTTGTTAAATGTGATTTTTAAACGCTGCAAAGAATTCGTTCATTTGGACTTCGGTCTTATTTGAGTTTCTCATTTTTTTTAACACATTGAGACATGAGCTTTCGCTTTAAAACTGACAGTGCTTGATCCGATTTTTAGATCAAAATCTACTGACTCGTATTTTGATAATCTGTGTATTAAATAAAATGCTCTATGAGTTAATCAATTAATAATATTTTCGTTTGCACGCTTGCTGAAAATCCTGAGAAAAAATCAGTTTGAAACAGAGAAAAGAGAGCAATAATAACATGACAAAAAAATGCACAATGAAAGATATAAATTGCAGTCCAGCTACAATGTTTTAAATGCAGCCCACAATAAATTATTATATGCACTGTACAAAAATATAACCAGAAGGTAGCTCGTATTTTGGACAATAAATGAATCCAATAAATTTCTGTATTTATTTATATCGATTGATCGTGATAAATTTGCTGCACAATATTCCCAACACATTTATGTTAGCTTATATTTCGATTGCTTCTGATTTTTCCACTTTTCTTGAATTAACACAATTGTCAACAGGAATATCCGATCTTCCAAAATAAATTCGACCTGAACATTAAATTAATTTAGAAAAATTAGTCCCAACAGAAATTCGACAGGAAGCAAGAACTCCATCCCTCGAACAACACATGGATCCAATAAATTTCTAAATTCGTTTCCTCGATCGTCCCGCGCGTAATCAACAAGGACGTCTGATTAAATGACGAAGAGGGGTTGTTCGCTAGCTTGCCAGCGTATTCTGGCGATGAAGGAGTAGGAGGGAGAGAGAGATTTGCTCTCTCGAAAACAAGCACCTGCTCGATACAGGCTTGTACAATTTGTTTCAATGAAAGTGCAGTTCCCCGGTCGGAGAAGGATCCTGGAATTCTTCTTCACCCTTATTGTGCGAGTCCCAGGTACTATGTCTTCCGATTCTCGTATAGTTTATCGAGTAGGGCGACGTGTATATCCTCGATCCACTCCCATTAACTACCCTGAGTGCACCAAAAAATTATTTTATGAGATAGTGAAAAGATTACAATTTACTAACTATAATATAAACCATAACTAAAATGTTTCTATAGCTAACCAACTTTTGGATTGAAATCCGTAAGAAAGTGTCTCGATATTGCCCACTAAGAGACGAACGAAATTCCCGGGGAACCAACTAGATTATGCCGTTCCACCCCCAGCTCTTTCACCTTCTCTTCTTTCTCACCCCCAAGTTTCAGTTTCCGCCGTTCTTGGCTGGCGGGCAAATTAAATAAGCGCTGAAAGTTTCGCTGACGGACGCCCACTTCCTTGTCTCTAACCCATCTCCGACTTACCAACACCCATAAATATTTACTCGTCGCGGCTTTCAGACATCCCCTAACGATCCAGCACGATTCTTCGGATTTTCTTCGACTCCCTTGTGTCTTCGATTCGCTTCCTCGAAACTTCTATTTGCTGAAGAAAATTGGGAAAATTGGGAATCGAAGAGAGTGGCAGAAGTTAATTCTTTCAGCTTGAAGATAATTCAGTCTATTGTTCCATTTCGTTAATACATATTTTATACAACAGAATTCTTAGATCTCGTGTTGTATCGTATTGTGAAAACCTACAGGAAAAATGAAAATTAGTTAGATGACTGAAAAAGAAAAGACGTCCACAATCATAGTGTCGTTCAATTAATAACGGATGCTTAATAATTCGCTATAGCGTGCGGCTAAGCTGAACAATCGTAAGTCGCACGGCAGCTGTGAACCTGCCTATAGGCTTATTAGTTAATTGCCAAGTGATTATCGCCCAGCGAGCCGCGCCGCGTAATAGCGCTTGCGCTCGATTAATCCTGCTTAAGGGTAACAGCTTGGACACGTATTCCTACCAGTCCCTTTGAAATATTTCGGGGATTTTAATTACAACAGTTCCACCTCTGTTTTCCAGCACTTTTCCTCGACTCCCTAATTAACTTCCCGATCTTTGCCATTTACCGACCGTTGCTCTTCGAATATGCATCTTTCAGCTTCAATTAAAAGCTCGATTGCGGATTTGATTTTTTATTTGGTTCATTTGGTACCTTTCTCTTAATTGCATTACAGAAAATTATACAGCAAGCAGTGCGCTTAAAGGGTATAGTAAAAACATTCAAATTCTCAAGCTATCAGATATAATTTTCGAATTCTCAAGTTTTCAAATATATATTTGCCAATGAGCCCCTTAGTTGACAAGTGGCATAAGTCAAAAATTACGAAAAATGGGATTTTTACAGAAATAGTAACTATTAAGATAATTTGTTTTATTTAACACATTAACTTGTGTATACTTTGCTTTATGCTAATAAAAAATAAGATTCAATTTTACATCCTAAATAACGTGACTGCAACAATATCTTGAATAATGGCATAAGTCCAATCTCTTGGACTTACTCCGTTATTCCACGGAACATATGGACTTACTCTACTGTTACATTCGATTAAAGGAAACTGATATATGTATACGCGATAATCGTTTCATATTTATTAAAACCGACGAGGGTCATTCATGTTTCCATTAACTTCTAGAACTGTTTAGTATCTTATTGTGCGTCCTGTTTCTGCAGCCAAAAAGGAGGACATGATAGATTTGAAGACATTTTTTCAAATATTAAAGACCAGTAGAATTGAAGAGACTGGTGTACAATCCGACAACGAATAAATTGTATACAACAAACTTGTAACGCATTAAAAACATTTGTGTGACTTATGATTATTAAGACACTAATAGCCATATGACGTAAGTCACTTTCTCACAAAAAAAAGTGATATCACAATTCAGTACAGTAATGGCACTTCATTATTCGTTACGTTACTGTTTGTTTACTATTGAAAAAAATATGGATATTATTTTAATTTGTAATGTCATAATTACTATTCTTTCGCTTTATGTGGGGTTATAATAAAATTACATTGTGTATTTAATTTTTTGTACGATATTATACGAAAGATTAATTTTTACAATATTAAGAAAATGGATTTAATTTACTTGTCAACCAAGGGGCTCAAATATTGAAATTCTCACACATGGTGGAAGCGGTCCTCAAGACCAATTTTATTGATTTTGTGTACAGTATAATGCTTTTAGTTTGAAAGATAATCCCTCGAAATTTTAACTCACTAAGGCACTATTAATGTACGTCAATTATCCCACTAAATTATACTGAAATCGTAAAGCACAACACCTGAAGCCGTCCCACCAAAATTCTGCCACCATTCACCAGGACACGTCTCAGTAATTAAACTTTCATCCACCCCGGCCAGAACTGCGAGGTTCGCGTGCCACCGACACCGTGCCGCGCCAATTGTTAATGAGTTGTCGGCGATCGAATCGACAGCCACGCGAAAATACACTGCCAACCGGAAGTTTCTCCGTCGCAGGCGATAACAAGACAGGGACGCGCGAAACTAATTAATACCTGACCTGCCGGAGCAAGAAATCCCCCGTTACCGATGTCGCTTCTTCTTCGACTTGTACCAGGTGGTAACCGTTATCGAGTATTTTAATTTGAACTCTCCACTGAGGGAGCGCAGCCCTTTGTTTCCTACGCCACGCCCTTTCCCGTTGTAGCTAACTTTTAATTTTTTTTTAGAGCGGAAGAAGTTTAGCCTTATAAGTGGATTGAAAAGTGCAAAGTGGATTGCTGCATCCTCGCGAAAGAGTATTGCATTAGATCGATGAGCAGGGAGATTAGTTTCTCTTTGATGTTTGTTGAACGGTGTTCCTGTATTTTACAAGAAAGGGAGGAAAAAGATTTCTATAGCCTCAAAATATTGCTTAAATCATTAAATACATTCGTATCTAATCATTTACTACAATTTCATAATCATAAAATTAAAAAAATTATAGGGACTGGAAATATTTCAGGTCGGAAGAAATGTTTAGTTTTCCAATTAGAATAGCTTCGAGTATAAAGGGTTAATTGAAAAGAATCTTGGAACAATGGTATTCTGAATACATTTACAAACTCTATTCCCCACCACACTCGATTTCAGTAGGATAAAGGAGGCTCTGAAAAACCCACAACGTCCACAAAACTGCCACAGGATCCCCAAGCCCAGGATAATGAACGGAACCGTACCTCTTTCCGCACTCAAACCGCATCGTTTCGCGAGATGATCGCCGCCCATCGGTGTCTTCGGCAAACTACGCGACTTTCCCATTAGCACGGCGATTCGGAGCTCGGGTTTCAAGGTATTTTCATCGTCCAGCCTACCGAGGATCCTCTCGCGTCCTCGTTTTTTCACCCCGCATCGGTTTCAGAGGCGACACAGTTCACTTGTGTGTCACTCTCGAAACGCCCGACCGCTGAAAACCGTCCACCGTCGCTCCCCACTGATCAATTTACAAGACTACGTCGCAGAAATTCGCAAATCCGGAGCAACGCGCGTAATTTTGGACGACATTATGCGCTGCGATAAATCTGCGAACTAATAAACGCGCGACAGGGGCGGGTTCGCGCGCTCGCCGAGCAGGAAATAATAATGATTAGCTGGAACAGGTCCGGATCAAGCCCGCGACCCGGCTCCAGCTCGGACTATCTCGGAAACAGTGTCGGCTCCCGGGAATTATACTTCACGAACATCTGCAATCACAGTTCTCACCGCGCGACATCGTCGCTGATTCGCGAAACGCTCTCCGAAATTCGTAATTGCCAACGATTTCCACTAAAAAATTATTATTCTTACAGTTTCAGCGCTGTTGAACTCGAAACAAAGTTGCGCAATCTGCTTCTTCTATGCAAGATGGTATTCCCGTATTTAAGATTCAGAGAATTGGAATAAATACTGGCTGGATGAAGAGGCAAGAGAATGCGACCTATGTGGGGAGAAGTATGGAAGCCTAGAGCATTTAACAAGGGATTGCAGGATAAAGGGAGAAATGATTAGGCTCGAGGATGGAGTGAGCGGGAAAAAAGACAGAAATGTTGAAGAGTGGTTGGGGAAGTTTAGGAGAAAGAGAGAGAAAAGAGCATAAATATACCAAAGAGCATATCAAACGAACAGAAATGCAAAAGTTGCGGAATGAGGAAGGAAGCAATAAGTAAGGAAAAATAAGTAGGTTAGTGATTATTAGGATACTAAAAGAGGGTAGGAATGAGTGAGACAGAAAAGAATGAGAGAAATAAGATAGTTCTGTACAGATAGGTTCATGTGAACCAAGTTACATTTCTTAGCTGTAAAGTTGAAATAAAGCAAATTATTATTATTATATTATTATTATAGTATTCTCGTATTTTGTTCAATTTTAGTAATGAACTGGTCATTTTTAGTCCGTCGTTAAAAAAGAATCTTAGTCCTGCGAAGCGTGTTTCCTTTCTCGGTTTACGCTAGCGTCTAGGCAGGATCGAATTTCCCGTCGATTCCCGCAGGACAAAGAGCGTTTAAAGGACTGCCCTGCCGTCGCAATCGGCTTCCAAGCTTTTATCCAGCGTTTCTTTCGCTCGATGAACAACCACAGTCTTGTAAGCTCTACTTTCCGTTTGCGTCTCGCTGAATGCATTGCTTGCGAACGTTGCACTGGAGCTATGTAAATGAGTTCTAGGACAATATCCAACTATACAATGTTGCAACAGGATCGTCCTCTTTTTGTTAAACTCTTGTGGACACGGAAACAATTTCTACCGAAATATCAAACAGGATTCAGTGACTCGTTCTTGGAAAATAATGGTTCTCGCGAGAGTACCAGATATAAAATGTTAAAAATAAACATTTTCTCTGTCAATTTAAAAGAAAACAGAAGACAGACGGGAAGATGCTTTCTCGTTCCATTACATTATGGAGTTAAAAATGATAGAGTACTACTTTGAAAATGTCTTTTCAGTTTTGCCATAAAACGAATCGCACGGAAATGAGGGAGAAACATTAAACTGAGCACAAAAGAGAAATATTTTGTACAGCTATTATGCATAAAAATCTGCGGAAACTTTTATAATATGCAGATTATTGACATTTATTCGAGTTTTCGCATGGCAATGAAATTTTATTGCAACGTTTGACGCCGTAAGTTTCTCTATAAAAATGTCTAATCTAATACGATGCTCCGCACACAGAATTATTTTTACGATGATGCACACGGAAAGCTTGTTTAACTTGAAAAAGGAAGTTTATAAAATTCCTTGTGAAATACCACTGATCAATTCAGAAAGAATAAAGGACGACGAGGAAGAAGAGAGATTTTTAAAGATCATCGTTTTCAGGCAAGCTCGATTTCTGATTTCTTTCGATTGATTTACGGGTTCGCGTTTCCCTGGTCGCCTCGCGGAACGATATTCAATAAATCGTGCTCACGGGTTTTCAGTGTTGAATGTATCGTAGTTATATTTTTTCCCACGGCGTTACGACGTGTAAACAAATGGACGGCTCGTAAAGCTGTACGACGATCGATTCGTTCTGTTGCCTACCTCGTGCGAGAGAAAAGGATACAGGATATCGAAGATACGAGGACGCGTAGAATGAAAGTGTTCCTCATCTCTGATAACGTTCCCGAAGGACAACCGATGGGCTGCGTGATAGGGGTGAGCCTTAAATTAAACGGAAAATGAGGCGAATCCGGCGGAACACGTTGATGATTGGCCAGCTTATTGGCCGGGCCGTGTGCTCGCATTTAATTAGAGAAGTTCGACAGAATTTCCCGACACCTTCTAACAGCGAGCTCAACCTGATTTCGCAATATTGTTCCTTGCTCGTTCCGCGCATCGAAGTTTCATTCAATTCCTTGTCGAGTGCCACGTTCATCCTTTTATTGAAATACAGAAAACTTCGAAACATTCTCGTTAACGATCACGAAGCACCTTTGCTAATTATACAGGTGACCAGCCTGAGAATCTTTGTATAGAATTGAAATTTCCTTCTATGATTTTGAGAAACTTGAACAGGATTAATAAGTTTAATAAATTCAAACTAGAAAGAACTCTAAAAATTTAGCATTCAAAAAATAGAAGTAGTTCATTCAACGCTAGAACTACAGGTTCAGGTTCCTGGTTTGACAATGATTAAAAATACAAAAATCCTTCTGTATGCATTTATTTAATAGACTCACTCATTCGCACATGCATCACTTCAAAAGTCAATTGCAATCTCAATAAACGCTCTTCCGCAATTTATATAATAAAACCAAATGCAGTCGCTTTGATCGTTCGATACTCTCAGCATCGGCGAAATCAGACTTCACCGTATACATCTCGCACAAAAATAATTTTCAATCCTGATAAAGAATATAATACATTAATACGCATTTTATACAGGTCTATATTGTAATCTTTATCGTTCAGATTGTAATCGGCAATTAAAACAGTGAATTTTGTACACATATTAATATTTATCCTGTTAATCATGTCGGACAATTGATATGGTAAATACGTGCGTACATGTATGAACTATAAAAAGTGTGTTACTCAACATGCGGGCACCGCAGAGGTACAGGGAAAACTCGGACGAATCTACGTGGAAAACTCTACCAAAAACTCGGAATAAATTTTTCCCGAGCAATGCTTCGTTTCGACGATAACCAAATTTACAAGTTCGTCGGCCGTGCAGCTAAATTATCACTAGCACCCGGGTCTGACCACGACACACCGTTTCTACTTGCTGTAAATACTAATCTACCGGTTGCAATTAGCAAAAATTTCCTTACCTTTTTTTAACAAATTTTTTTCACGTAGAATTATCTAGCGGACGCTATCATCTCCGGTTTAATATTATTACTCAATTCTGCGCAACTTTACAATTTCCATTCTGTGCGAAACGACGGTTTATTTCGGCGAGCTACGAAACGCCGCACGGAATTCGCGCGATGAAACAACGAAACTGCGAGCTCGAAGGATGTTTAACGTCCGCGTGAAATTATTATCTAAAACACAGCTGAATTATTACGCGAGCTTCACGCGTTTAAAAGACGAAAAGTATTCAAGTATTTTCGAGTATGTTCGTAAAAATGTTTGGTAGACGAGATCTAATATTTCCCACTGTACATTTCGATTTCGCATTGGATGCAATCGGAAATTCACGTGTCAGTGAACGCCAACGGCCACTAGCCGGGGGTATTTACGGCCGCAGGAGCGAGGCTTCCGGCCATCGTGTCGGTTCGCCTAATCGCGGCGTTCACTTCAACCGGTCGCTAACATCGGCGTTTATGCCGCTATAATAATTATAACCGTAGCGTGACCGTGTGCTTTCACAACAGAATCGCGTTACCGGTGGGATCCTCGGTGTAATTAATTTTCGGATTGATTAAATCTTTCAACGGGACGGCGGTGTCTCGTTTAACGGCGCGGCGGCCTCGTTGTCATCCGGCCGCGTGCAAATGAATGGACGGACTTCGTTAGCGCCCGGACAAATTGCGCATTTAACACCCGAACACACATTTTTGTACATCACGTTCCCGTACCATGTGTACATATATCGTGTGTATACGGGTTCGACAGATTTGTAACCCGCACGGGTGTCCAATTAAAAATGTTCCGGTTAGCGGGCGGATGTGGAAAATATTCTACTCAGGAGGCTCGTTCGACAAGCTCTTATTTCACTCCAGAGCATTCGATGCCCGGATAACAAATGCTGCTGCGACGAGCTTCGGACGTTTCACTGTCTCTCTCTGATTGTCTGAATCCACCAGCGACTGCCAGAATTAACTGCGGGAACAGCGAAAAACATGACGTACACTTTTAATGGTTCACGATCAGAGGAACGGAGAGCGTTTTTATGGAATATATTTGATGAAGATCTAGAGAAAAGAATTTCAATGCTGTAGCATTCGTAGATCTTCAAAATAATAATGTTCTGCATCGATATCGTGATAAACGGGAGACAAAGGAACTTGAAGAAATGAAAATGTTACCTGCAAAAAATTGATTTCACTCGTTAATGACTTCCTTGCATTAAAAACAACATTGTAGTACCCTCACATTGTTCTAATCCTTCACTGTTTTCTAATTCACTCAACCAATTTCTTTATAAATTCACAAAGATCCGCAGTCTAGTAATAACAAATGGTGCCAATGGCATCTCTACACGAAAAACGAAATTTCTTTACGAACGACCTAATATTAAATGAAGGAGAAAAACGGCATAATCAAACTTGAAAAATGCAAATATCATGGAGATTGGAACCTTCCTGAACATCGCAAAATAAAGAAGACAAGTTGAAGAAGCTCCGAAATCGTAATAAAATAAAATATTCTGGCAATTGAACTTTTTCTGAATGTTACAAGACGAACAGTCCAAAAAATGTGTCCTCCGTGTTCAGAAAATGTGCAACATAATATTCTTCGAGGTTAGAGCAGAAGACCGGAATCGAGCCCGGACAATGCAAATAATAAACGTAGGATTCGAAAGTTGCCGAGCATCGGTGCGTTCAAACTCGATTGGATGGCGATCGAAATATCCCCGAGGCAGCGTGGTCACCGGAAAAAGAAACGGCCGGATGAAATGGCGTAGAATCCCGTTCGTGGGTCAGCAAGGATCGTCGAGGACGAGGAGGCGCTAAGGACACCGGCCGTTAAATTTTATTGGCTCGATCGCACGACCGAGCTTTATGGCGGAAGCTCGCCCCGACTTCGGGCACCGTTCCTTGTTTACTTCTTTCCATTTTCTCTTTCGTTCCACGCCTGCTCGGCCTCTGCGTGATGGAATTTATTATTTGCCAGCTAAATTTTCAGACGACTGCGCCGATAACGCCGCTGAGTTACGAGCGAAGACAGTCGGCTCCATTATCTCCAACGAGACTCGCGAGCCTTATATTCTTTGTCGACGCGGTGCTTCGATGCGTTCGCCTCTACCGGGACTTCGGAATTGATGGAAAGCAATACTTCCGCATTTATCGTGGCTGTCGAAAGACTCTTTCGTGAGTCGTTCCCCGATTTTAATCAGCAGACATTAATGTAATAAGATTTTTAATTTCTTCGAACGTATCTATGTTTCGTTTCACGTCTTCTCGTGAATGTCTGTGAATGTTGTACACCATGGGTATCGCATTGCGAAACTGACTTTTCATTCAGCAAGTTTTATCGTTTTCCTCGTCCGCCGTTTTCAGCGCGAGTTCTTTCAACCATCAAAACGAAGTTGCCACAAGGTAGTTCCCTTAAGCCATTCCGTTCTTATCCAAGCGATAAATTTAGTGTTCCCGCGACTCCACCGCGAAATTAGCACGAATGTTCTCGTAGGATTTAATGCGGAATCTGAATGTAAAGAGCTTGTCGTTGCGGCTCCGCGGTTAGCTAGACAATTTCTCTGGAAATTGTGCATCTGATTTCAAAAGATATTCGTCAATTTTTTAAATGTTTCGGGTACTGCGATTACTTGGATTACCAATCACGGGGAAATAAACCGAGTTTCCGATGGCTCGTTGATTGCTATTCGATACTCTATACCACGAATTTCGGGAGAAATTCGATCGTACTCGAGTTTCAAATTATTTTGGCGATTATTCGCAGTCGAAAATTCTTGAGGATCTTGAGTAAAGTTTTAACGCTTTGCACTCGAACGACGAATCTTGGGCACTAGTCAAAATTGCCGTGCGATTATTCAGAACAATTTTAATATTGAATAATGAACCTAGAAACATTATCTGCTCGAAGGATAGTATCCGACCAGAGCTTTAGTTTCAATTTAATTAATAATCATATTCATTGTTCGTCTATGCATGCGCAAATCAATTTTTATGTACTGGAACGTGTGAATTGAGAACAAGAGCGGGTTTTCTCTTAAATTAAAATCGATTTATGGATTAATGAATCCATAATCCATCCGTATTGATTTTTTCATTGATTCTTTACTAAATTTTAAAATGCAACTACGCAGGATTATATAATGATACCATATCGATTGTATCATTATTATATTATTATATTTTTTTTCTTGTTTTTTGAATGTCCCTTCTTGTTATTAGACGAGTAGTCTTGTATCTTTGTCTTTCTGTTTTATTGTAAACACTTATGTAAAAGGGTTTCAATCCGTCTATAATAAATAAATAAATAATAATATTTTCAAATTCGTCTGAACTCTATAATTGTAAAAATGATGATGAAGAGCATAACATGTAAAAGATTACATGGAATAAAAATGATCTCGGTTGAAATGTGTTGATTTGGGAATCCAAATTGCTTCGAGTTCAAAGAGCGGACAAATGCTAAAACTGAGTAGAAAAAATTCCAAAAATGCGTGCATAGTAATTGGTGCATGTATTGCAAAACTAATTGCATATTAATTGGCACGGCCAGCAATTTCGCACAAGAGACAAACATCTCGTTTGTCTCACCGTATAGGTCCGAAGCGATTCAAAGCATCGGGGTCCCATCACTATGGCTCAGGACTACACTATGACCACCTCGGATCTGAATCCAGTGTATCGGAGGTATGCGAGCGGCGATGTAAACGTTCCGCGGCACGTTTCGCGTGCCAGTGATGATTCACGTCCGGAGCTATAAATTTCGTGGCCGGCTCGGCGTGGCTCGAATTCGTTTTCCGAACTTCAAGGTCGGAAAAACCATGTCTACCTTCTTTCGAAAATGCAAATAGCCTCTGTAACGCGTCGAATTTCCACTCGACCTCCCTCGAACGTTTTCGAGGAGCGATGAAAATCCTAGACCAGAAATTTCTCGTTTCCGAGGCATTCGTTGGCCGATTGCCTGTGACATCAAAGCTCTCCAGCGCCGTAAGAACCTGGGATAAACAAGCTGCGAACCTTTTCTACAGCCCTTTCCCAGAGCCGTTTTCACGTCGCCGACAGGCGTTTACAAGCTACCGACGCTCTGTAACCGCGTGTAACTGAATTAACTCGCGCTCGGTTACGCCACGATTGTTACAAAAGCCTTCCTTACGCCATCCTTTTGTCTCTTAGGTTTTGTCAGAATTTGTCCTGAACTCTCTACAGCTTTCAGACGAATTTTTAACTGGGGAACCTCTGTTTTGCTTTTGTTTGTAATTTTACTCTACTTTAGCTTTCGAGTCAAATTTGGAGATGACGTTCCCAAAGAATTTCTGGTTCTACCTTCTTCTTGACTCCCGGTATATTTTCATTGCGGTCGTTTCAGCCTTTCAGTCGGATTTCAGCCTGACAATCTTGATAGAACTTCCTGTCTTGGCTCCCTGCTATCTCTTAGGCTTTTTTCGTTTTATTTCTTTCTATTTTTGACGTACTCAGCTTTTCTGTCGAATTTCGAGTGAACGATTATTTTTGCTTGGATTCCTGTAGTTCTGAAGTTTAATTTCAAGCGGGAAAATTCTGGTAGAATTCCTTGTTCTACCTCTCTGTTCTCACCTGGCTTCAATTTGTTTGTTTCTCTTTATTTCATCGGAAGAATTTCAAGTAGACGGTCTGAGGAGAATTCCTCGCCGTATCTCTTCGTGTTCCTGTACTTTCACAGTGAAATTACAAGTCGGAAATTATAATTCCTTTTTTCACCTTCATGTTTTCATCCAGCGCCGCTTCATTTATTTCTCTTCATTTTGTCAGAAGAATTTCAAACAGAAGAGAATCCACTCGTAACTTCTCTCTCTCTCTCTCTCTCTCTCTCTCTCTCAGTTTTCCGATGCTTGTTTGGGTTCATCTTTTCAGTAGAATCGCGGAGCGGACAATTGTAATGCAGTTGCTCCGTCAACCCATCTCCCTCGTATTTGTTTTCCTTTAGCTTTCGACTCGAGTTTCGATTCACGGTGATATAGAGTTTCACGGCGACGACGGTGCTCGTAACGAAGCAATTTTTGTTGGCCGTAGTTGGGTGGAAGGATCACGGAAGATCATGTTGGACAACGTGATCTGACACCGGCGTGACGTAAGCCTAATTGCAGGGGAGGTAAGCCTAATTGCACTACTTCGTATCCCCTTAACTAAAGACGATCAACTGATTGACCCAGATTCACCGAGCCATTACCATACTCGGCTTCTCTTCGGAGAGGTCTAAAGCCTTCGTTCCTCGGTGTGCTCGTTGTTTGGGGAACGTGACGGTCTGTCAATCCTTTCGACTAGACAACAGACATCAGTTACACATAGTCATGACACCAGACTACCAGCTGAACCCTCTAAAGCCTCACTTCTCTGTCATTCCTCCTACCACAATCATCGAAAGCAGAAAAATGTTTCCCATTGTAATCAATGTTAACGATTTTTATTTTGTACTAGCTGAACCGACAGACGTTGTCCTGTCCAAATTTACTTTGTAATTGTCTCGAATTTGTTCTCGTGAAAACTTTTCCAGGACCACAACGAACAAAATAAAAAAGGAATTACGCGTATCCATCGTTCGAATCGTGAGTTATGATCTTGAGTTCATAGAAAATTCTCATAGAAAAAAGCACTTTCATTTTTTCAGAAATTTTTCAATTTTCCTTTCCCTGATAACCTTATTCGGACTATTAAGAACATTTTTTTTAATTAGTCAGGTACAGCCGTTCTCAAGTGATGCGCTTGCAAAAAATTTTTTTAATCTTTTCCATGTCTTGCAATTGATTCAAATCATTTTTATATTGCATAAAGATCCGCAGTTGAACGATAGAACCATCTGAACCCTCGAGAAAAATGTTTTCCCTTGTAATCGATGCAAATAATTTTTATTTTTCTGAAATAATGGTGAGATACGACTAAACTGGTATTGCACGTTTAAAAATCTGAAGTAGATCAGTTTAACACTAAACCCACCACTGCCGGTCGAATGAGCAGTTTTATATTGTTCATTTTACAATTATCGAAATCGTGAAGTAGCTTACCCAAGCACGTATTGTAATAAAAATGGCCGAAAATCGAAATATTGATGAATATAAATATAAATGGAGCATTGTCATTTTGTAAGCTGAACATTGTCGGTAGGTTTAGCGTTAATAGACAGTTCCGGTGAGCGACGTATACAAATGCAAAGAGCAAACAGGCTGCTGCAAGAGGAAGAGAGAAAGTTAAACGGCTACTTAAGCAATCTTCTCGCTGGCGGCGAGTGTGCTCAAGACGTTTAGTTCCTCGAGTTCGTCCGTTCCGTCCACGGTTCGTCCGCATAAAAAATGCAACCAGCTCTCACCCCAATTAGCATAGGCCGCAATCTCCATCTTTTATCGTCCCGGCGAGCCTCGGGGCACGTGCTGGCAGAGCCACGTCAGCCGACGTGATAAGCGGTTTCCCGGAGTCTCACGTCTTATAACAGGAAATTCTAGGGGATGCGCGTGAAAGGGAAACGCGGCAGACAGCATCCCTTTGAGCAGCGCATCCGGAAGCCTAGTCATTTACAAAATGAATCCGGCACGGTTCAACCGGACCCGTTCAACCCCGTCGCGTGCATCTCGATCCTTTCCAATAAGCGAAAGTGGACCCTCAAGCCCCGTTTCCATTTGGCATTCCTTCCCTAATTTTTCCAACAGACGCTATTCTGTTACCCTCTATCGTGATTCATCTCTCCCACACGTAATTAACTTCAATACAGCTTTTGCACACCTAATTCACCCTTTCGCAAGTCAAATTCATCATTATGCGAATGAATCTCACCCTTCTCTAAATACAGTTTTCACACACTACCATAACACCTTTGCAATAAATAAAATGTTGTATTTTATATTACTTAAAAATGCTTTATTCGTAAAAGGTTGAGATTGATTTGCAAAATTTTCCTCAGTGCTCAATTTATTATTACAAAGCTTTATCCTGCATAAAGATCCCCAATCTCATTACGACGAGCACAAGTATAACGTTTCACGTTTTAACAGGGGGGGGGATGCGGAATTTAGCATAATCCTCGCCGATGAAAATTAGCTAAAACTCCGGGAACCGTATAAACATCCGCAGTCTAATTATTACTTGGCTTTGAATCGCTTTTCTGGCGCACCGTGCGAATAACTATCTGCCAAAGTAAACAACTCCAGCAGAAGTAAATACGTCAATCTACACGTGTTCCGCGTCAAAGATCAAAACCAACTACTCTAGTAACAATTAATACGTGTTACCGCAAGGATATACGAAATTCCTGTTGCCCAAGGAGAGGAGAAAATTAAATACTTTTTCCTATATCCTAGCCCATATTTCTCGGTCAGTAAATCTTTTGTTAGGCGCTTGTAAAAATTGCGCAAAACGTATAATATATCATGCGTCAGAATTTTTTTGCGGACCGTGCGTTCTTATATCCCAAACCAGGCGAATACGTTTTTACACGATTAATGGCACCGCGGCTTTTATTTCACTTTTATACCTACGCCGTGCCACGGTGCAGATGCATATGCAACCAGGGGAGAGCAACGAGCGAACAAATAAACAGAAAAATCCGGTGCGCGTTGCGCCGACGGCGACCACTTAAAATTTCAAATGCATTCTAAATGCGGCGAAGCGCAGCGGGGAATGCACGGGAAATCGGTACGAATCTTGCGACTTATTAGAAAGGATGCACCATGAAATACATTAACCCGGAAGATCTTACAGTGGCGATATTTAAACGTATTAATAACATTGTATTAAAAACATTTGTTTGCCGTCACAAATAATGGAGATATTTGGGTGGCTACATTTAGGGAGACCACCCTGTATGTAAAACCTGCTCGCTCCCATTTTTCGAACAAACTGAAAGAAAACATTTCTCTGCATAAGAATTCTGTGAAATTTTATTGATTTCTAAAAGATGAGTGTACAATACTTAAATGATTTGAAACATATTACTGAACCTCGGATCTTTATGCAATTATAGCTTTTGAAAATTTTAAAATGGCTTTTTGAAAGGCTACTACCACGGAAAACAAGATTCTATTTATTCCACTTTCTTAAAACTCGTCTACAAAAATTGAAAATTTCTCTATTCGTCA
The DNA here is from genome assembly GCA_028455615.1 of Lasioglossum zephyrum. NCBI lineage: Eukaryota > Metazoa > Arthropoda > Insecta > Hymenoptera > Halictidae > Lasioglossum > Lasioglossum zephyrum. The sequence goes on along the minus strand of CM052323.1, from coordinate 3,437,146 downwards.
ATGTTTTATCTTCGTTTTGTACGGGATGCATTTTGCACCTTATACACAGAGAGAAGATTAATTTCATATATTTATACTTTCATCGTCACTGCGTTTGAAATCAATATTTGTGAAAATGAATTTATTCTTCGTTAATCGCAGACTTTCTTCAGCAGTTTTCAATGAACAATGGTCAGAAGAATGACTTCCCTGTACCTGCATGACATATCCAAGATCCATACAACTCTGCAACGTCTCTGTGTTCTCGGTGCAAGGCGATCCGTCTCGAAGAACGATTCCGCAATCACTGTGCCGGGCATTAGGCGTGAATTCCGCAGCCGCTTATCATCGAGAGGATTGATGTGAGGATACACACACCTGTACCGTTCTCTCTCATGGGAACCGTTGATCGGCGCGTTATCGCCGGCCAGGAAATGTGTCCCCGCCATCGATTAGTCGCTCGCATCCTGTCTGACACCGCAAACCTCCCTTCCTTCCGACTGTCCTGTTATGCGGATTCACCGAGCCGCAGGACCACAGAGTTCCTGGACGGCGAGGCTGGAGACGTCCTTCCCGAACCTACATTCACGTTATCCCTGTCTGCGTGTCGGTGTGGACGTATTCACGCGTCTTCGACTTCTTGGCAACGACCGCGTGACCAACCCGTGTGTAGGAAAGCGGAATCGCGTGCTGGCGACAAGCCAACGACGTGAAAACGCCCTTTGTAACCCAGCAGTTAGGTGTTCGCGGGGATTAGGGTGAGGAAACGCGTTGCTTTTGACCTCCATCTTTCCCACAGTGGTCCACCGATTTTTTCATTTATCCGGATTTTCTCTGGAAATGGATTGTTATTGGGAAAATTAATTCCATTAATTAATATTTCCATTTGGTTTACGATCGTAAAATTGCGTTTCATTTATATGTTGATAGATTGTCTTTATTTTAGTTGTTCATTGCTGTTCCAATTGCCTTTGACCGTAGACAATTCCTACCTGGATTGTCTGACCATAGGCAGTCCTGTTCCACCTGCCTGACTATATGTGATTCTTGTTCCACTTGCCTTTGACCAGACCTAATTTCCACAGCGCTTCTCTGACAATAATTCCTATTCCATTTGCCTCTGGCCATGGAAGTATATTATACATTTTCTACTGTCAACATAATTTTACATTTCCCACTGTACACATCCTCTGTTTCACTGGATTGAGTATACAGGGTGAACCACGAATCGTAAAATATTGTTATCAGATATAGCATGGTTTCATGAGAGCTCTCACATAATTCTAGTAAATTTTTTGTAAGGAAGATAAAAGCAATTTTTATTGCATGTTATGATACTTACCGAATTAAAATCGAGAAAGAGTTATAGGTGAAATTATGAAATGAAAAAGTCAACAAAACATTTGCTATAATCACGCGGAAGCTCTGGAAACCATGCTACATCCGGTAAAAACATTTTCGATCGGAATGCCAATAACAGAGTAATCACTACCGATCACGATTCGTCGTTCACCCTGTTTATCACCGGTGTTCCATTTGCTCCTGACAACAGATAACTTCTACCTCATTTGCCTGATCGGCAATACCTATTCGACTTGGCTCTGACTCATACGAGTAGTAGATTCTGCTTGTCAGACCGTGCATATCCATTGTTCCACTGGTCTGACTATATGTAATTCATATTTCACTTGTGTCATCGCAGATTATTTTTACTCCTCTCGTCTGGGTTCTACTTCCACGATCACAGATAATAACTATTAAACTTGTGCGACGTCAGATAATTCTTATTTCATTTGTTTCCCATCATAAATCGTCCCTATTTTACTTGCCAGTCTACAAGCCACACCTATTTCACTTGTCTGATTACAGAACGTTCCTATTTCTACTTATCTGATTTCAGGCCTCCTCTAGTCGAGTTATTCAATGTCACGTCGACCTTATTCTACTTGTCGCTCCACATTCCACACCTCTTCCACTTGGCTGATTCTATAATTGTCCCTATTTCTACTTATCTCGTCATACCTCGTTCCCTTATCTGACATCTCAGATAATTGACGTCGCGGTTAATCCGAATTCTGTCTAACTAATTTTCTGCCATCTCGAATTCTATTTGTATGATCGTAATCATAGAATTTCACTTGCTTAGTCGTTAGTAAACAGTGGATTTTATACAATTTATGATACAAATGGGAGGATGTAATTTAAAACAGCAACATTAGTAGAATTTAGAGATACCGTGATATTATTTTCAAGCCGTTAAACATATTCAGAAAGAAAATACATTTGCATGTAACTCCAGTTACTCCATAAAGATCCGCTGTTTAATCACGAGTTATTTCCCGGTTCACTTGTTTGGATATATACCATTCCCTTCGTATTTCTCTGACCCCTATTCTACTGATCTAACCATAGTTCGTTCCCATTTCTCTCGTTTGGCCATAGTTTGTCTCCCGTTTCGCTTGTCTGGGCACATATCCACCTTATTCTATTTATCTGGCTACAGGCCAATCCTATTCTACTTATCGCACCGCAGGCCACAACCCTATTCTACTTATCTAACCATACTTGCTTCGCATTCCTCCACTCTAGCTATAGATTCTCTGACCGCAGGTGATCTCTACTCCACTCGTCTAACTAACTACTCTCATTCTACTTATCTGCTCGGACGTTCTTCTATCTTACTATTAGATTGCGGATGTTTATGCAATTTGCAATTCTTGCGGACACAGAAGAAAGTAGTAACAAAGAAAATTTTAGTGGCCTTTATAGATCTGAAATAAATCAAAATTTTCAGAAGTAAATCTCTTTGTTGTTCCAGCTACAAGATTAAACAATCGTGAACAATATTAATATCCATCAACAATGAAAGTCTCTGAAGATTCACTAATAATTTGTAAATAGGAAAGAAACAAATGTCGGCGAACTATGTCGGCGCACCCTGTAGGATCGTAAATCTACATTAAAGAAGCGGACAAAAAAATCTAGGGTAGCATTTTTTTACAGAAACCTCCATTTGAAAGAAACATGAAGATAAAGTACGACTATCTGATGCACAAATTCCTGTTTTCATTTGCAATTCAGCTATCCGCGTGCGGTCACCTTTTTGTTTGTTTCGTTGACATCGTATAATTAAGAGTTTTCCATTTGGGTTAGTTTGCAGATTTAGACCTGTGTATTTTGGTAGTAAATTCTCTTGGATTTCGACTTGTAGGTAATTTTCTTGGGTTTTCTATTGGTTTGAACGATCATCGGTGACGTCGCGTCAACGAGTCCGCCAACGCGTGTTTGTCAACAGCAAATAACAATTGTTCTAACTAAAATTACGCGGTGGTGGCGTTGTCCGCAGACAGAATGCCCTTAATTAATTAACGGGATCGCGTCGCGACAGATGCATTGACGCGATTCGAAAAATCCCCGGCCCATTGCAGACGGCCATTCCCGTCGAACGGTTTTCGAGGACGAGAGCGGAGAGAGAAAGAGAGAGAGAGAAGCTCTCCCGTTGTTTGGAGAGGCGAAACGAAATGGTCCTTGAAGTAATAACGAGGCCTCGTCGAGGCGATCACAATGAAACGCAATGTTCCGTGGTTCGATCGATGCCATCGGTGCGGAGCAACCACTGAGACGCTGCACAGTCAGCTAGAATCGCAAAAATCCTAAATTTACATCTCGGTATATGTACGCTATTAATTACAGAACCATTTGAATAATCCCCGACGACGTTCAATCTCATGTTAAATCCGCAGTGTAGGAATTATAAGAGGAACACAGCTCGTTGTTTCGAAGAGACCAGCTATTACGTAAAATTAAATGAATGTCAATTTTTTACTTTAGAGTAAGTTTTCTGACATTCCCATGTTCGTAGAATTTCTGTTTTCTATCAGCAAGGAACTGAGTTATATGACTGTTCACGACGTTATTGCAAAAGGCAATAAGCACTGCAAAAAACTTGAAAAAGAAACGAGGAAATGGCAATCCAATGGTGTATCCTGTTCTAAAACACACAATTTTTTGCGGTAACAAAAAAGTAGATAGAAAATAGAAGAAATCGTTTTCGAGGTGCAACGCCTGAAACGATTTAAATAATTTTGGATATGTGGTAGAGTTCAAGATTTGAACAACTTTTTTCTTTGCAAATATTTGTAAAACGCTCAAATCTTGAAATAATTGTTTATCGAATACATCGAGCTTTGATCAATGCCACCTCTCCACGAAAAATAAAATTACTTTCAGACCGACCTAATATAATTAAACGTATCAAGCATTAAGAACTTCTAACCAAAGTTTCATCGAGGAACGTCTAGTTTTCTTGCGCATCGTTTTGCGTGGTGCGTCCGGCGATAATGGGCTTTCCGACATCGTAGCTGATAAATGATCAATGACAGGAGGATAAGAGAGAGGTGGGGATGATCTCGTTTCCAAGGTGTCTCCCAAAACACGTCTTTCGAAGAACCGCCTAGTCCCTCCATCTTCATTGTCGTGTCTCATGAATTGTTACCGGTTCCACGGTTGCATCTAAACCTGGAGACCGTGAGACAGCACAATGGAGCCGTAAAGATGAATTTATAGTTCCACTCGTAGGTTGAACGCGACACGGTAGCTAGGTGAATTCTCTGCCGATCTTTCGGAGCGATAAACGAGCGACTCGCAATGCATCTTCATTCCACCGGTCTCATGAATTGATACCGATCGCATGCGTGAAGTCCTCGGATGCTGGATCACAGATGCCGCTGGTAAATTGTAACGAATTCCAACGGTTTGCGTAGTTTAGGCTACACTCAGCCTCGAGTGTTACTATCCGATGGGATTTATCGTGGTGGATCTGCTTGATGCGAGAGAAAATGATACCGATTTTCCAGAACGAGAGATGCTTATCTGATGGAGATCGTTTGCTGGAACGATCAACCATTTGTTGGTCTAGGAAAATGCTTCAGCGATTTTTTGGCGCTCATCGAGTGACATTATTTTTCGAAATTGTCCTTATTCCTCTTCAGCGCGTACAATCCAGAAATTACAAAATTAAATTTTTGACAAAGGACACCACTGAAAGTTTTTTTTAAAGGGTACTTTTTTAAGGAAACACGACGTTCATACTGTGTGGGTAAATGCAGCGAAACAAGACACAGACGCGATTCTAATTAAAGAAACTTTAACCAAACCGCCCTCTCACATTTTCTTATTGGACTCGTTGCATTTCAATAGCTTTCCACACAGTCTAAAACAAAGAGTAGTACAGAAACAGGTTTCAACCAGTTCTGAGAACAGTTCCCATCAGTTCGAACCCACATCAGACTCGAGTACCCGTCAACCCACTGCATTTCTCTGTCAAAGCGTTCGCAAACTTTGTCGAAACTATCGAATCGCGTTCGAATCCACTTTTGGACGCGCTCCGCTCTTCCGTTTATTAGCTGGGTTAACAAGCAGCTCCCAGCGAAAAACGATCGATCATTTTCACCTGGAAATGCTGCGGGAACCACGGTGAATCACTGGGGCTAAACGTTTCGGCGATTAGCGAACGACGGAGTGATAGATGCGGGAAAAAATCCGGACGATCCCCGAAAAGCCGAGACTTTTATTCGTCTTGGTGATGAGTCCTGTAGCCACCCTTTCTCTTCTTCTCCCATTTCTTCCCCTACGTTTGTTCCCGAAAGAGCTATGCTAGCTCAATCTTTCTTGATCCTAGCGGAAATGAGCCAAAAATTTAATAAATCAAACGGAAACACAGGGAAGCATCGGATCTCGAAGATCAAATCGCAGAATTTTCTGCAGGATAACTCCTTCATTTATTATTTTTTCACAGTAATACTTTAACCTAGCAGAACTTAGCACAACGGAGAAAATTAAAAACAATGAAAAGTGGAGGTCTACTGAAAAAATCGATTCTCTCGATTTTTTATGTTTTAATATTCTAGCACAATGTAGCACAATTTTTTAATTCAACTAGCGGGATGCTAACTTCTAGGAGCCACGATATTGGTAGTTTCCAAGTCCCATAAAAATATTCGCAGCGAGAATTTGACGCGTGCGGCTGTAATTGCCGTAATTTCTTTGTAAAAAATTCACTTTGAATTCCGCGGGGTGCATCGCTTGCATTTCCCAGTGCAACCAGCACAAAGGGCACCGTCCTCAAAGCGTAGCGGGATTCGGCGACGCTTGCGCATAGAATAACACGTCTGCGAGCGTCTCAAAGGAATGCCTAATTAACGTGGAATTGTGACGAACGCCATGGAAATACAGCTGCTATTCCATGATTAACGATGCTCGTGTTACGAGTATAGTGTTCGGAGTCGACGATGATTGATCCTCTTCCGGATCGGTCCGGAAAGCTTTCCAAAAGGGAAAGGGTGTCTATCGGCATTAGGATGATCTCGAAACGTCCGGGAGTCACGGAAGATGGATGACACAGGGTCCGACAGACCAACGAAACCACGGGACAGCCCTTAACGACCGAGATTAAGCTCACGGTGCCGTATATCTGCTTGCTCTCCTTTTTACCAGACAGCAGCGTGTGCTACTCCTTCGCTCTTCTTTCTTTCACGAAACTCGAGACATTAAATTCTCGTTGCCACGGCTTGCCGCACATCGTACCCAGTCTCCTTTATTTCGAGGACGTTCCTCCAAGCTACCTACCTCCACCTGCACAGATAAAAGAAATCGATTCCAGAACCGTACATTTTATTTCTGCTGGCTTTTCACCGTCGAGATCATTTCCCTGCTATTCTATTCCAAGAACGTTTCGTTCTCGGTCAAACATTGGCGAGCGAGTTTCAATGAAACTTGCTACGGTCGTTCCTTATTCTATTATCTAGCCTCGTGATTAGCTATGGAATGTTTTCAGTCGGACTTTCTTTTCACCAATGACGGCGGTAAGAAAATTTCTAAAAGCGTACGCGAGTTCGAATTTCTTCTGTACTACGCTTTAATTTCCGGGATTGTCTACTTGGAATGCTAAATTGATTCCTCGCACGTTTCGTCGTCGTATTTTACGGTAAAATCTATTCAATTGCAATAAAAGTCTCGAGGCCTCACGCGGCGTCAGAATCGCGTTTAAATCTGGCCAAGGGTCGAACAGAGGGATATTAAAATTGCCACAGCTATCGGGACAAATTTTCATGCAAATGGGATCTAATGGGTTCCCTGCGGCCTCCGCGCGACGCCGGCTAGTTCGCAAAGGAGAGCTCAGCGACGGGAACGCGTATAGGTGCATTATGGAAATGTAGTTTCGCGGAGCGCGTACAGTGTGCATGGCACGGGGACGCACCTCGCGGAAATGCTATCGAGTGCCTTTCCTAAAGCTGGTATTAAACTGGCCGAGGAAGGATTATTACGCGACGAGTACTCGTATTATCTTCTTTTCGTTTAGAATTCTTTCTTTTTCACGTTTCGTTGGAGAACAGATTACGACTGGGAAGAATTTATCCGTCCGAAATCGTTTTCTACATTCGGAAAAATTTGTTCGGACTTGTGTTCAGTTCAAACGCATTTTGTCTCCCATTCTGACATCTAGAAATTAATTTATAACGATGCGACGAGTACTCGTATTATCTTCTCTTCGTTTAGAATTCTTTCTTTTTCACATTTCGTTGGAGAACAGATTACGACTGGGAAGAATTTATGCGTCCGAAATCGTTTCCCAAATCCGGAAAAATTTGTTCAGACTTGTGTTCAGTTCAAACGCATTTTGTCTCCCATTCTGACATCTAGAAATGAATTTATAACGATGCGATTTAGTGATTCGTCGCAGCCACTGTCACCGGATACGTCAGCCCCGCACATAATTGTCAGAATTGTGCTCGCACGAGGTACACAAAATTGTAAGTTGCAGTTCCCAGCGACGAGTTACGGTAACGACATGCAGTATAGCAAGTTACCGGAACAAGTTACCGCGGAAAGTTGCGCGTGTACACGCATTTGCATTTACGGAGTGAAGATGCACACGTAGTTACACTCGGTGAATACACTGAAATTTGTTACCACGTGGATTTACGGTCGCGACGAGACCGTGTGTCCCAACGAGTTCCGATTTTTCTCGTTCATTCTCGGCGAAGTTTGCCCTAGACCCGTTTCAAATTTCTCGTTTTACGAAATTGTTGAAGCGGCTTTTCGGAAAATAATTGCATCGATTCATTTAGTACATTTTATAGACATATTATTATCTGTGAGAATGAGATGGATTTGGTGAGAACGGTCCAGTACATGTTTTCGAAAACAGTGTGCAAAAGCAAGCAAATTTTCCCGATCTAATTTCACGAAAATTATAATTAATCTTTTAAATACTAGTGATAAATACTAGTGAACAATTATCTTTCGGCATTTCGTAATTCAAATTGATGAGTCGACATTTACATCTTAGGTTTTCTTTATAACAGAACTGTATAACTTACTTCGGAAAAACTGCGTGAAATTGAGACGAGGGACGGTCGAGGGTTAATACACGAAGTTAACTGCTTGGAAAATGGAAAATGTGTCAGGAAGGTTAAAGATTGTTGGCAGATTAACTGCGTGCTTGTCGACTCCGAGGGGACAAGGTCGAAAGGTGCGAGCTATCCAGAGCAGATCCTCGCAGAGCAAACAAGCAAACAAGCAAACGAAACTGTCCATCGAAGCCGATCGAGCGTTGGCATTTTCCCTCGGTTCGACATCCATCGTTATTTGTTTTTCCATCGTGTACCGTGGACGTCGAGCCGAGCCTGCTCTCGTTGTGGAATCGAGAATTCGCATCGGCAAGGAAATATACGACAGCCCCCTCCCCCTGCCAAGTTCTTCGACCATAAATCGAAGTCCGCTATGGGAATAATGCTTGCTCTCGTTGCGTAATAGATTCGCAAGCATGTCCGTGGCTTGAAAGATTAGCGACCTGACACTGGAAAAGAGAATGAAGAAGAGAACCACGGTATCCTTGGTAGAAAGACATCAGACGGAATTTTTATCCACGACGGAGGGGAATTTCGTGGAAAGATCGCTTCTTTGCCCCTGACACTTTAATCATAATACGAGAGAAAAATTCCCTGGTAAAGTAAACACGATGGCGGAGAGCGTGTTGCGCTCCTACGGACTCCTTTAATCCGACCGCTGATCCGGAGATCGTAAAAGTTCAGTTAAACGAGAGCTGTTTATTCCATCGAATATAGTTGCGATCGGGGCAAGATGTTTTCAGAAGATAAAACGCTTCAAATTTCCTGTGTCAGGAAATTTCGGATAATAAAAGCAACGTATTATTATCACAGTATGATTAACTATATTGAGATATAAATATACATGCGTTTCATAAGCCTGCGCGTAGAAGACTGACTGACATCTCAACCATAGATAGACGTTAGTCATACACAACACGCATACAGCTAAAAACTACACATAGGTGCACGTTGATCAAATAGAGCCCGTGTATAGCACTTATTGTCTTACTCGTGATTTATTTTTTAAAGTTAGTGTGAATTTGCTTCACTTTCATCCTTATTTTTAATCTGGATTGAATTAGCTCCTTTAAATACATCAAGCTTACATAAAAATATTAGAAGCTAGGTCTGTTCGTTCTTGGTTACGCTCGATCAAGCCCTGTTCACCGTTGACCCATTTCTACAGGATCGCGAAAAACTAGCGAAATCGAATTAACTTCGTCCACGGTTCCGCGAACCGCGGTCCGTAATAAAAATACAGAAATGGTTTTCAATTGCCGATCACCGGCCGATCGGATTAAAACGGTGCCCGGCCACTGGAAATCCCGTTGCATCACGTCGCATCCTGTTGCGTGCAGTTTCCCGACTGCATTCCCGAATGCTTCGTGGAGCGTAAGGACTGTCGGCGACTATGACGACCCTCGTTTGCAACTTTTCAATTTCATTGTTCCAATTATATACATTCTAGCCTGTAAATCTTCGCATGTAATCAGAAAATGTTTACCAAATTAACGATTCCTTTTACTTTTAATGCACTCATTTTCCCTGTAAATAAAGTCTCTGTACTCTTCTAGGAACTATTACTTTAAATTGATTATATTATATTCCGGATAAGGAACCCCCATGAGGTTTTGATCTAAGTCACAATTGAATTCAGTCAGAATTTCATGTCAACCAATTTTATTAATATTTACATTATAGAGTCCTTCCCGCTCCCTCTCCTTCTCACATGTATACTTACGTAAATTGTTCTTGTATTGCAAAATCTTCGAAATTTTTCGATTAATCTCGTACGTCAGTTATTATGATTTTTGCAGTTTAACCGAATTATTCGACTTTCCTTGGTAATTGTCTCGAATTGTTTTTCCGGAAAACTTTTCCAGGACCATATCGAACAAAATAAAAACAGAATTTGCGCACATCCGTTGTTCGAATTGAGAGTTATGGTCTTGAGTTCATACAAAAATCCCATAGGAAAAAGCACTTTCATTTTTTCTCGAATTTTCCATTTTTCCGAGCAACTTTTCCAATTTTTCTTTCCCTAAAAACCTTGTTCGGACTATTACGAACATTTTTTTTAATTAGCCAAATCGGTACAATATATATATTGTACATTAATTGTATTGTGAATACATCTTCTATCTTCTATATATAAATAAAAATGGAATGCTGTTCGTTGATAAGCGTATCGCTTGAGAACGGCTGGACCGATTTGGCTAATTATATTAAAACACTCAGTATAAATGGTAAAAAAGTAGCTTTCATTTTCCCTTGAAAAAACGAAAATACTTTCCGAACGACCTAATACATTTTTCAACTTGATCGCGTTATACTTTTTACCCATTTTTCGGCTGCTAGAGTAGCGGCAGGTAGTGCAATATAACACGGGCGAATTTCTCTCACAAAACTGTATCGAAATCCTGGAATAACAATTTTTCATCCGGCGCTTCGTTTTCAAGTTAATTAAGATTGAAGTTAATCTATCGCCTCTGATCATGGCACACCGTTTCTACTTCGTGCGCAGACTGCACTGGCACGCGCGCATTAAGCATTTTCGAACGAAATTACCTTGGAATCGGAGACTCGAATGAAAAATCGTTATTATACATTCTTTCACCGTACTTTTTTCATACCGGAATCTAACCAGTATATATTTTCCTTGGCCATCGTAGCTGGTACACCCTTTAATTGTATTCGAAAGGAAATGGAATTACGACGACTGAATTCAAAGAGAGGATTGCATTTACGATTCTACCTGGAAAATGGAACGTCGCCTAAATGATACGATCTAATCAATCTTCTGCCGTATAGTCGACGTCAATCAGTGCGTATCGAATGGTGGTGAATCAATTGTCTGAACGAAATAGGAACAACGTTTTTAGTGATGTATTACACGTTATATCCCTCATTTTTTGGTATTAAAAAAAATGGATTTTGAATTTTTCAAGTGCATATTTTGTGTGTGCGTTGACGAGAAGACTTTTCAATTCATATGGTGAAGTTCTATTAATAAAAAATATATAAAAAAACTTTTTAAAAACCACGCTTCTATTAGAATGCACTAAAAAGGAGAAAATAATTTTTGTTAGATTTTAGTGACTATAAATAAAAGCGTGGAGCACTAAACTATATTAACGCAATCTTCGTGGGCGCTCCATGCTTTTATTTATAGTCACTAATATCTGAAAATATTAATTTCTCCTTTTTAGTGCATTCTAATATAAGCGTGGATTTTACAAAGTTTTTTATATATTCTTTTGTTTTCTACTTTTTAGTCTTTACTACCGAGCGTATTTAGTAAAGCCCGCTTACCGAGCACAACCGCTGGTCCTTGTCGCCCCAACCCCCCTCCTGCCCGACCTGATTCAAACCAATCCAGTAAGTAAACTGAGCTCCTTCGCTGCGAAGTGGGCCAGCGGAGCGCAATCGGAGTCGGAGTGGGGATGCGGAGTGGGAATCGCTGCACGCGATGACGTACTACCGAACGTCGCGCGGCGAGGGGCGAAGGGAAATATTTAGTATTTAAAAAAAAATTTTTAATATTGCATTGTCATCCAGTTCTAAGCTATGTTGAAAATTTAAAGTCTCTAGCTCATCGGGAAGTGGTTTAAAATTCGATATCAAGATTTGACGCATACAACAACAACGACAACGACAATTCGGCAAGCTAATATAAGCGTAGTAAAAAGAATGAAATCTTCCACCTCGCGGAGCAATTAAATATTTAATTTACCTGTAATTCACCTGTAATATTTTGCATGGCGACCTAGCGGAGAGACAAATACCGTGAACGAGTGCGGAAACGGTGCAAAAAGATTGGGAAAGGATTGCAGAAAGGTTGCAGAATAAATTCACGCAATCCCGCAGGTTTTTGCAGCAGCGCGTTGCATCCTCGAAAGAAGCGAGTTTATCTTTTTCGAGGGTTCCCGGCGGTTTGCGGTATTCGAGGGGCGTGCGGAAAAGCTGTTTAAGATAAAAAGAGACATGAATCACGGGTCTCTCTGGCCGTTCCCAGAGTTTTCGGATACCTCTATCCCGCGATAAGGTCCGCCACAATGGACCGAGGACATTCCGTTTAACGAACGCCTCTCGAACTTTCACGCTCGCGTGACTTCCAACGCGGAAATTTTCGACGCGGTGATTTTCCACGACGATGGAACATTCTTTCGGCTGCGAGCTGAAGGGGGCTGGATCGACAGCACGTAAGATAAATGCTCGTCGATGGGACGCTGTAACGACCCCTTCCGGTTGGTTGACGCGCAACGTGGAACGTGAGCGATGGAGCTCTCATGGAGAACTTCGGTGCTTGCTCTAAATTGTAGCTGGAAGAACTTTGAATTCCTCCGAGCATTTCCAAGTGCTGTAGCAGGCGTCATTGACGATTCTTCTCCAATTTCACGCGAACAATTAAATGGTCGAAATCTGGAACAAAGATTTTTATGCACGCTTTCGTTTTGTTTGAGATTTTTTTTGGGAAACTCGAATTTTTCGTCAAGTGCAGGCGCCATTGTCATCGCATGCAATCCGATAAATTTTTATCGCCCACTCTCTGGGCGATTCTTTTTTGCTATACTTTTTATTAAAATTCTCTTACCTCTAGCTGTGATCCTTGATCTCGACGCTCGTTCTATCTAGAACATCGCGTGAAAGTAATTCTAATTGATCTGATTTAACGATACAGGTTATGGCAACAAATGTAATCCATATTTCAAATTACTCATTTCAATATACAGTGAAGTGGAAATTTAGTTCCCTCGTAATCGTTTCTATCATAAATGCATAAACCACTACAAGAACAGAGCATAAACTCGAAATAAACTTCCCATTGCAAAAACGCTCTGAATTATTGGTACATGTAATTTTCTCTGTTCCATTGCACCGTTCGCAATCGCGATCAACTGCATTTGGCAAAACGCAATTAAGAAGACAGACGGATAACGGACATGTTAATTCACCAACACACCGAAGCTATCTGCACAAACAGAAACACGTACACGCGCGCAGTCCTTCGTAACGGCGAGTTCCTTTGAGTGACAAAAATGTCTGCAAAATTACTTTACCGTTCCCGTACAATTTCGCTTAAAATCCAAAACATTTCGTGGACATTGCATCTCATATTTTCCCGCAGCATCAGCGGCAAAAGCAGACACATCAAGAGCATAACTCCGCGTTTTTATTCCCGCGCGAGATGAAATAACTCGTCCGCTGACATTTTCCCGCTGTTAAATAGGATTCATCCGCGAAATATCGGTGGTTTGTTTGAGTGGCAAGTGAGCCACGTCGCTTCAACGAAACTAACATATCGATAATTCTGTGTTGAGGTGGGATCTAGATTCTCGCGCTACTTCCTTTTAGACAAAACAACGTTTTTTAGAGGCTTGTAACTCGGAACTGGAGATTACACCAATGACCATAAAAGGTGTTAAGTTGCGGCCAAGTTGGAATAATTTATCCCTCCATGTAACTCTTTAAAAATTAAATAGCGTTCTTTTAAACTAATTTTTACAAACGCTTGTTTCTGTATTGCAAGAGGTATTTCTAAGCTAACCAACTTGACCGTATGTTGTTTGATCTCACAACTTTTTACGGCCATAGAGAACTTGGATCCTGTTTACAGGATGTTTTTGTTATGATTCTCCTTTACGCGTCTGGAGACAACGTTTTGTTATCCATACCCCATTTGTCGTAGCTCTCTGCTGTGCATCTGGGCGCACACGTTTGCGTTCCTATGATGCAATTTGACGTGTCTTTCCTCGTTTCTCACTAGCAAAGAAAAGCAAAAGAGCATCGCCCAAACTCAAACACCTTCGACGCACACTTTTGCGTTTGTATTTACGTTTCGAGACCTCTGAAAGTCGCGCCAGACCCAAACGCAAGCGTTTTTACACATTGGGTAAGTGAAAAGAAGAGTTTCGTAGCTAACAGAGTTCCGTAAGTTTGTTGAAATATTTCTTTTGTTTAAAACAGCGCACAGATAGCACACAGATATCTTCGAACTATTTCAACCCCTGAAACGTTCCTTCAACTTTCCACTTTCCCGGTTTTATTATTTTTTTACTCCAAACGCTGCATTAGGCTTCGAGTTCTGTGAGATTAACTGCTCCTGCATTTTTGAATGTCTTAATTTAGAATTAACCAGCTAATTTTGTCTCGCAGTCTACTTCTCTTTTTATTAAGATTAAAATGCAAAAATTCATCGCTTCCGAATGGCAATCGCCGGGATCGGTTTCCCACCATTTAAATTTTTAAATCCGTCATTTGCTGATCAAGTGGGGACATTAACTCTGACGAATGTCGGCCGTTAATCGTGACCGGAATGAATCTGATACGTGGATTTTACGACCTCGAACATATATCTGGACCACGTTAAAAAACGCTTCGGGGGCTGAAGGACCCATAAAGTCACCGGCTCGATAAATTGTTATATCGACCTCATGGAAACGGAAACTTTATGGCTTTCTCGTGCCTAGAGCCTTTAGCCCAGGACGGCCAATGTCTCGGCTTTTATAGCGCTTTTTCGCTCGGCTCGATGCAATCAGAAACGCTGCTGTAAACCCTCTGATGCAGTTTTGTTGGTACAATCTTTGTTATGATGGTGCAGCCGCGGTCATGATGCAGTAATATTCAGTAGTTGGATAAATTGCGGCTCCAGGAGAGATAAATTCTATTGGAAATTCTAGTTCGAGATAGTCGATGCGTTCGGTCAATTCTTTTACTAGATTATAGCGTTTTTTTAAATTGCAACTTGCGTCAGCCACCTTCGTTCATATTTTTCTCGAGCAAATTTTATCTTCGCTCTACATGAACGTACAGTGACTCAGATTAATATTCGAACGCTCTAAAAAGAATGATAACTTATTTAATATTATTTAATTCGATCTGAACTTTTTTGGAAAGCTACAGCTAAATTTTTTTCGACAATTACAATTAATCGGAAAGTTGCATTTTACGACTTTTTTTATGTGCCTGGGCCTATATTGAAAATTTAAAAAATACTTTTAGTATTTTTTCTACAATTCCGGTCAATTGCAATTTTTTAAAAAAAGTTTCTTTCCGCATCCTGTAGTAAATCTAATTGCTCTAGCTTCCCAAAATAGTTGAAATCGTATAGTACAATATGTATTAAAAAAGTTATCGTCTTTTTTAAAGCGTCCGAATATTAATCCGGATCACTCCAGGTACCCGGAGAAAATAAATGAATCAATGATAATTTATACTTCAGATGTAATTCAGCTATGCACCATTATACATTAAGGGCTTAATGAAGAAGTGCCCTTAATGCTATAAATCATTTACAATTCTCGGAACAGATCCAATTTGATCTCTGCTCGAAATTCAGCCACTCTCGCATAACTAACACGACATATTTGTCAACGCAAAGTCACCGGCGTCGAACTCGGCATCCTCGGCGGTAAGATTTAGCATCCGGTAGCTCACTCAATGATCGCGGCAGCTAAACCATGTTGTAAGAACACACATAACTCTCGTAACAGTCAGAAACAGGGTAAGCTCCTCGCAGACAGCGCTCGCACTTCATTGCCACGGTAAAGTGGAATACTTAATACGGCACGAATCTGCATGCAAATGAAATTTCTCGGAAGCCGGAACCCGCCGAATCGTTCGAATGCTTTGAATATTTTTATGCAGTTTGGGAAACGAAGTGATCTTTAAATGGGTTAACAATTAACGAGAGTGGTTCTATGCTTCTCGAATGATGAAGGAGAAAAGAATATTAGAATGCGAATCACCGTTGACGGATTACCGTTCCCCTGTGTCAACGGAATGCAATTTCCGTCGTTTCTTGAGGATGAAATATCGCCACAGAATCTAGAAGAGCGTACGACGGAAATTACACGTGAACGACGAACAAAAGAATCGTCCCTTACCAAACGATTCGAATCTCCGGTTCCCTTTGCTGCTTATTCTTATCCCCTTTCGATGCCATGGCGCCAGAAACATCGGAACATGTTTCTTCACTTTCTATCATAGTTTTTTGATCCCCTTTCGCAGTTCCATTGTGCTCCTATGATAGATTTCTGCCTCGTGATGCGAGAAATGCGAACGTTTCGAGGTGGACAAAAAATTTCATAGAGCAAGAACTGGGAAATCGATATTTATGCTGTCGATTTTTTACACCTCTCACATGATCGTGTAGGACTTTTTAGAAAAGTTTTTTTGTTACATGTGCCTTGCCTTGAATGTCGTGGCAACGGTCATAGATTATGCACTATTACAGTTGCAACAAACAGTGAAAAATATAAGGAACTCTGCAACAGTCATCGAACCAGAAAAGTTTCATTTCCTTAAAAGAAGGGCTCGGCTCCGGCAGGTACGCTAAGCGTATGATCCCCGGCAGAGAAAGTATTAAGTATTCATTGCTCGCCGGTGCATTCGTAGCAGGATCGTCTGAAATATTAATCATTTAATAAGAGAAAAGCAATTACCGAGTATCCTTTGGCTTCTGCTCGCAGGATCAGAGATTCCGGTAAGGCAGCCTTTTGAAAAATGCAAATTCCCAATCATCTCCGGCGCGGCTAAGTAAACCGAGTCGTAAAACTGATTAGCCAAACGTATCCCTACGTTGAAGATAGTCGGAGACGTTGGACGCGAAAGTTTTTACCTGATTCGTCGAACATTGCGTGTATACTGTAACACCGTCAATTTAACCAGACTCGGACGCTTGGTACTCCGAGGGTCGATGACGTATAGAATCGCCTGGAGCTGGTCCGGACAGGCCTCGCGCTGGCCGGTTGGGTGGGGGAAGCTAAGCCATCGCATCTGAGAGCATCAGTTGCCTAGGTCTGGATAAGACCACTGAACACAATTCAAATTATATCGTGTATTCTACATACCAATAATGGAACGACCAAAATTAGAAAAAGCAGACGAAGAAATCGAAGAAAGAAATTTGCGAAACAAGGAACAAAAGAGAATACGAAAACGTTATGAAAGAAAGACCAAGAATAGACAGAGAGAGAGAGAGAGAGAGAGAGAGAAAGAGCTAACAAAATGAATGACCAAGTCGTTTAGACAATGAATAAGCCGATAGAGAGGATCGGTCGATACGTTTCACTTTAGATACGGTGACAGTGTTCGTTGTCACGAGCAGCGCGAGCACACGATCATCACGAGGATTCGCGTGTCGACTATGTCCGATGGTCAGTAGTCAATAAATGTCCACCGGGGATTGAAATTCTGCCAGGCACTAACCTCTGGGAACGAGGATATTCCTCTTTTTTCGGTGTCCTCGTTTCCCGATCCCATCTGCCTCGCGCCACCTAATTTCCTTGCGCCAGAGTTCTTTTCGAAAATCCCCGAAGAACGAATCCTCTTACCTAACGCTTTTAGACTAATTTCGGTTTTTTTTCTTCTTGCGGTGCCACGGGAATCTGTTTCGGAAAATAGAATGATTTATATATCTCCTAAATGACTCGTCCTGCTTTCCGGATGAAAATTGTCGAATTTTTAATTTACACTTCTAGAATTACTCTGTGGTTTCGAAATTGAAGATTGGAGAAAGAAGCGAATTGGAAAATTTGTTGAAGTAAACCTGCGATGCCAAAAATACGTTGACGTTAACTGGTCTGTCAGAAGAAAAAACGGGAACGGGGAGATTTATCGGGTTCTTTCTATTTATCGAAAAAGTTCCTGTGGCCTGTTCTGCTTAAACGTCGGGCAAACCGAGCAGAGAACAAACGTGGAACAGCCTGCGAATGGAGAAGAAGCAGAGGCATCCTCGTGACGGTACGCTAAACGAAATTACTCGGACGGGAGCGTCGCACTGACGAGTGGCCAACGAATGAGGACTACTTCAGGTCAACTTCTTTCGGGAGCGTCACAACGCCACCGCGCCGCTCTCCTACCAATGATACTCACCGGTGAATTCTTTGCAAGAGCTTTGAAGGGCATCTCTCCGTTTATTCCAATCTCCAGTGAGAACATTTTTCATGTTCGCCGCTTCGAACTTTTAAATCTACGAGATTTCCAGGCTTTTTTCTACTTCAAATTTTATGTGAACCTTGGAAGTTTATTACTTGAACTCTAGCTTTGCGAACTTCTTTTGCAGGCTTGTTCAGGGTTCTGAAGGTTTATAGTTCCGGAAACTTTTTAGGCTACAAATCTTCAAATTCCTCAACACGTGACCAGAAACGGGTGCACTTCCGAAAGCGACAACCCTACGATTTGCTGGAATTTTGCCCTCTTCAAAATTTTAACAGTTCTTACTAAATATTTTCGAAAATATTGATTTTAGAGAAAAAGTTTCAAACAGAAAATGAAGCTTATGAAAAGCTCTACGAAAAAGGTTATATTCATTTTTTACGTAAACCAATTATTTTGGCTGTTATGACCCAAAATAACTCAGTGAGGTGACACGTAGTTCTATCCACTGTGTTTCGTTGCTAGTAATTCTACGTTTATTATATAAAAATGAATCGCATTAATTTATATTGTGTCGCAAAAAGTGAGTGACCACGAGACCTATTCTCAAAATTTCAGCCAATTTAAAACCATGCAAACCTTTACATACTGTCTACATCGAAATACTGTCCGAGTAGATTTGGGTTAGTTTTTGGTGGGGGCGATAGTATTGCAAACTGTAGGAATTACATAAAATATGTATACGACTTTAATTAGCTTCATTTTTTGTTCGAGAACTTTCTCTGTACAATTAATATTTTATGAAAATATTATTACTATTAGATTATTTATATATTATTATTAAAATATTATATACATAGAAAAAGAAGCTATGTACATACAAAATTTCAGGAAAATCGGAGGATTGTCGCTTTCGAAAGTTTATCCCCAGAAACAACAAAGATAACAGAGAAATGAATCCAGCTATTGTTGATTTTCATTAAAATTGATCCATGGCGAGCTTTCTCTTTGAACGCGCAGTTCCAAAGCAGAACAACTGTATACACGTCAGAGTGACTTTCGGGCTGTAGCTCGTATGACAGGCGTGCGTTGATTTACGCGAATATCTTTGGTTTATTGGCGTCATTCGTGGTATGAGTTTCATTTTCAAGGGACCTATAAAACGAAACCAACGCGGTTAACTGCGCCACAGTATGTTCCTTTCGCGTTGCCTTTGGAAATCGCATTGTTTCGTTGTTCGTTCGTACGGTCGTTCGGTCGTTCGTTCGTATGCCTTGATGGTGGTAGGAGCTGGTCTTCGTGGTGCTAGACATTTACGAGCAAACGAGGTCAAAATTTCCCGAGGCCGGAATAAAAAGAGCGCGATTCCTTTGTTCGGCTTTGGACGAGTCTGTGCTCCACGGATCCTTGGAATACCAAAATCAGTCTCCCAGAGAGTGGCTCGCCGGGAATTCAACGAGAGCGTCGTCTATTTTGCTGCATGTCTTGTTGGATGTATTCGTATGCCGGGAAAAGGCTCCTCTTTTGTCGTATTCGTCTCCATTTCAACGCGTCTTGTTCATGATAGGTTCTTGAATTCCTCTGTCGGACTTAATTTTCTACCTTCTAAGTGGTTTGCAGAAACTTTTAAAAATTCTTCCCGAAAATGATTATTTATATTCATTATGTGCGTCAAATATACAATAATTCTTCAGTACCACCCACTATTATACCTTGTACTTCAATGTTCATTATTTTACACTTTTAACAATCGCTCTAGGAAACGATCAAGGCAGATCGAAACTTCGTCGAAATTCTCTTCTTCCGTTCGAACTATGCCACGGAAGAACTCGGCGTACGGAGGGCGATTCTCCCGAAATGCCATAATTTATTCGTCCGTACGCGTGTCAGGGAAACTTCTGTGTTCGCGTTTCGTCGAAGGGGAAATTATTATTCCGCGAACACAGGCTCGAGTTGTGAACTTGCAAATGAGCCTGCGCGTCGCGCACGTCGTCTGCAGCGTCCATAATAAAGTTATCCGCGGAATCTTTGATCGACGAATAGTTTGATTGTACATAATAGTTTTGATTGAATCGTCGTCGAGAATACGGGACGGGCGAAAAAGAGGAAAAGGAAGAGGGCGGTCGATTCGCTCTCCATCAAATTCGCGGAGCTGGAAATTCGCGGACGCGGTCACGTGCGAACGGGGCTTTCCAGTATTGCATGAAAAAATTGGCACGGCGAGCATATTCATTCGTGCGCGATTCCCCCGGACTGAATTCGCCTGTAATTATGCGATCGTATGCGTGAGCGAGCAGCCCGCGGCCGCATGCGGAAAATGAGGGCCGCCGCTGGCACGCGAACCAATGCCATAATGCCGGGCACGAAACCAGCGTAATCGCGATGCGCCCGCGACCGCACGCCGGCTTAATTGTGATAATTTCGACCATTTTTTCGACGGTTTTCTGCGCAAACCAATTCCTTCGCTAGTTCGAATTGCTTTACTTTTTCGAAAATATACGTAAACTCTCCCTTATATTCAAATTTATCGCCCCTCTCCAGTTTCATAACCGGAACGATTTTAGAACTTCTTCAACTTGTCTTCACTTTCTGACGCTCACGAAGATTCCAATCCTAATGCAACCCAACTTTTTGCTATTAAATAGGATGTAATAAAAATGTCGTAAAACTTATTGTAAATGGTAAAAAATTGGCTTTCATTTTTCCTTGAGAAAACGAAACGACTTACCGAACCCCTAATAATAAATAGCATCTAGGAAATGTTCGCGAATACAATTTATGTGGAATACAAATTTATTGAGATTGCCTGAGATTGATCGAGAATTGTAATAATTGTGAACTATGAAACCGGTGATTCGACTTTTGAAATGAAAGCCTGTTCGTCGCAGCCTTTGAAGGAGGCGCGTTACAGGTGCATAAGCAGTAGGCGAGCTTCTGGGAAACGATTCGCTGCACAGGTACGACGACGTCGGCGATGCAACAGATGCAACAGGTGCAACGTAGGCTCGATTGCCGCATAAGCCGATCTGCAGTTCCGTCCTGGCTCGCTCCCGATCTGCCGATTAGCCGACAGATTTCGTTGGTCCCGCGACTCCATTACCCGCTCGAACACTCGGAATCGGTCGATCTATCGATCGGTCCCGGTGAAATTGCCGGCAATAACGTCTTCCACTTGCCAGCAGGATCGTAAGCGAGATTTAATGGAGACGTAAAGGAGGTTATTAAAATGACCTACAGCAGCGCGAACGTTTCTACGGCGATTGTTATACTCTTCGGAACGGTCAGCAGCTTTGTAATCGTGATATTCATATACCTCGTAATTGTTATTGTAGTTTTTAGTTTATTAGCTTTGGGGAAACCATTAGGTATCGTGCTGCTTGATCGAGCACGATGCTTAGAACATAATATTGACGGTTCAATGTTCCCTCTGCTCTCGAATTGTCAGTTTTCCTTCCATACACGTTGTACGCTCTTTTTACCTTTATACAGGGTGGGCCACTTAAATATCTCATTTATTTGTGATGAATAGACTGAGGGTGTTTATGCAATTTTTAATATTTTCAAGGAAATTAGAAGAAATAAATTCTGTGGGATTTTATATACTAGCATTTGTTGAAAATTTTCAGAATCCATGATTCAGAATTATTTATGTAATTCATTTTTAATTGGAGGTAATTCTTGTAGACGTGTTAGTCTTCCTTTACATCGACATTTCCATTAATCGCCAGAAACTGAGTAATTAAATTACCATTATTATATGCACTAGGTGAAAAGAGACCCCGGACACTGGCACGTCTGTGAGTGCTTTTAATTAAATTTGTTTTTCTTCACGTCTCGAATACTTCGACATTTAATAACAACGGGAAAATTATATGCTCGTTGCGCGCGCAGTCGCTGAAACCATAAACGAACTAGAAACAAGCCGAAACATTTAATTTTTTAAATAATTCCATCCATCAACGTCCAATGAAACTGCAACTATTTAGAAAAAGAAGAAAAAACCAGCAATTTTCTTAATATTCATACGCACTACAAACATCGCGGCAGTGTTAAATTATTCCAGAGCAACTTTTCTCTGAATTTACACAATTCGCTGCATCGGTATCGCAATTACACGGTGCGCACACGCAAATCGAGAACGTTCGTACTTTAAAGCGGAGCGATTTCTACGCATAACCGGACCGTTTAATCATCCTGTACGCGAACGATGTTACATTAACAATGAATATAACGATAACCAATGATAATTAAAGCGAGCTCTCTGTTTATTCGATATATCCCTAACGAGAATTTCGTAAGTTATTCCCAGTGCATTATCGAGGAAGATCGTTCGCCGATACCGCACACCATTCTCGAAGATTATAGTCGCCCCCAGCCCTTACGTAACCACGAAATTGAAAGACTTATGGGATTTCCGCCCCTCGACGGGAATTTTACAGTCGATGTACCCGTTGATAATATTACCGTGTCCACCGTGACGGAAAGGTATCGTTTTTCTCTGCTAAATGTACACGCACGCTTCACGACAATTTATTGCTCGAATAAATTCAAACTCAATAAGAATTTCCTAGAAATGTGTGACACGAAGGGTGTAGTGATCTTTATTTATTATTTGACCGTACAAAATTTTTGTGTTACGGACAATTGATTGTTCGATGAAAAACATTTTAACTTGCACGC